>JBBPSD010000417.1:0-25879 GCA_038093415.1 Xerocomellus chrysenteron | reverse complement strand
TACATGTCAATTTGGGAGATTAGAATTCCATGCACCGCATCTGGACAGTGTCAGTGTATTTTACGTGATTGTATGTTTCCAAAGGGCAAGACCCTGAACTAACCGAAAGGTTAAATTCAATTTTCCATTGCCAGTGGCAGCAGCATTGAGAAACAGTTGATGCGTGATCCCTGCCTGGTCCGCGCTTACCGGTTGTGCCACTTCCCAAAGTCTTTTAGCCACCGAGTCACCGACAACCACAATGGAGCAGATCTTCCCGGGGTACTATATACTTGTGCAGTGCGATGCAGCTCTGGAGCCACTCGGGGAGATCGTGGTACTTCGGTTGCATAGATCATCCATAAGTACTGTCCCGGTATTGGCCGTGGTTACGGGAGTCGAACCGACAGTTGCCAACGCCGATCCGTTTATCACGAGAACAGATCCGGATCCTTGAGATGTCAAAACTCGATCTATTGTGACGGCGCCTTATGGTAGACCTGTTTTATACCCAAGACATCCCAGTCCGTTCGCCCGTTACTTCCTTTCTTGCTCATGAAATTTCAGGTGCCTTGCACGTTATATGAAAGGGGGGTGGGGTGGAAAGTTTCTCACTGGGCGTGCTGAACGGGATGGTCAGTACATTGAAGGGTCGGACAGCTATCAACAATACCGTTAAGTGGCTCTGGATGGAGTTCATTGGGTGTTTCCGCTGTTCCCGGTCCTCGGAACAATTTGATACTCTTGGTCTTTGTTCCACACTCGAATGTTTCAAGTTCTAGTTCGATCTTGGCGGTGACCTTGTCCCTCCTATAATCGCTAGTCGCTAGCAGTTACAATGCTAAGCACTCACTCAGCCAAGTCTCTGGCTACTCCGGGACTTGGAATCGAGTCACAGAACACCCGTGCATGACTTTTCGGGGCACCAGCATTGCTTCGTTGTAGACAGTACAGTAAACAGTCGCCCATGCGCAGCAAAGTAGGGTGGCTGTGTTCACGCATTGGGGGGCGATGGGGGGTACGACGGGACGCTGACGGAGCATGCGATGTGTGCGCAGATAAGCTCTACAGATCTTTGGGTTCAAACGCCCAAGTGGCTGCAAGGCACCGGGGGGAGCGGAGGATTGGACGGCGCAGCGCAATTGGCGTTGACGTACTCACTTGGTTCATAACACTTGGAAGCCGCTCGGGCCGCGATCTTGGACCCGTCGAGTGAGCGCCTCGATTGTGTCGTCGCACATCGTCATCGTCTGCCTACTCGATCCCTGGATGGCAGGGCCATTTTTCAGGCTCCGACTCTTCGGACAACGTTCGAGGGGTACAGAGGCTAAAAACATGTGGCAGCATGACGAATTTCGCAAAAAACGAGCCGGTCACCAGACTACCCCACGACATGATTCATCATCTCCTGCCCTTTGGTGATGAAAGCACCTCCAAGTACCAAACCTTTTTGAGGTGAACATCTAACTCGTTCGTCAAGAGCGATGACATTGGAAGTGTCCTATGCCAGAAAACCTCGTCAGAGATGACTGGTGACCCAAGTTCAGCGGATCATACTGACCCGGTGATCCTTCAGGCGCGGTCGCATCGCAAGCATGCGGCCTACGTGGATGGCGACCGCCGCTGGCATGGTTCCCACTCCAGCCCACCGAAACGGACGACAACATGACTCCTGGGATCACGGTGGTGGCCCGCCCAAGTCTTGGGTAGGACGACCACCGTGGGCCGACCGGAGCGGACCCAGGAGTGGCTGCGCGAGGTAACCCGCATTGGGCGGCCCGGGTACGATCGGAGCGGACCCAAAAGGAGCAACGACAACTCATTTCGTCAACGTCGTCGAGTCGGTTTGAGCGTACACATGCAACGACCTGCAGCAGCGGTACGTTCCAATGTCAGAATGCACGGGCTTTATGGTACGAGGTCTCCCAGTGAGATCTGGCCGAGGGCAATGCGCATGTCATCGACGGGTCGTCGTCGATCCGTTCACGCGAGATGTGGTCAATTTGGCCATATAGTACAATAACCTGCAGACTTTGTGTTACGAGAACATGGTAGAACTTTGCGTTTAGCCTGACTCAGGCGCTGTCTAGCGGACGACAAGCCTGAGGGCACTGCAACCCCCAGAAAACTCCGCTGCGATGCGTTCGTCGTCAGATGCGCGACTCGCGGACGTGTTGCTGCGCAGTGTTGGTAATTTACTGCGAGAAGGAAACACGTTGGAGATCATCGACTTGACGACTGGCTGTCCATTGCTGGTTTTGCCCTCAGAGTCACAGAACCTTGCTGATGGCAATGTCTATGCAATGTCTGGTGAATCGTGATGAGCAACTTATGTGGAAAATGGGTGTATTCTTACCTCGGCTATCAGTCGCGGCACGAATTCGAACACCGTTTGCGCGATGAATTCGGACAGAAATGGATGTGTAGGGCACGTTGATCAAAAGGATGAGGGCTAATGGAAAATAGCTGGCACCTCGGTACTTGATCATGACGGGCTAGCGGTCGAGTTGGTCGTGGGCTCGTTCACAGATGAGTCCACCATCAGCATATGAGGCCCTGGTTGAAAGCTTGTAGACCGCAGGAATATGCTAAACATACGATGTGGAGCAAAGTGCTAGAACGACCCTTGCATAATTTCCTGTTCCGATCACAGCTCTCACGTGGCTAGTAGAACTTCTCTCGGATGTAGACGACTGGTATGACATGCACAAGCTGTATATTCCGTCCCGCCGACACAAAGACAACGTTCCGTTCATGATCATGATCGCATAATCTATGGGATCACTCAGCTATACCTGTCCAAAGACGGCTCACAGCGCTATCCAGCGACTCCCTCCGCCTGTGCGCTCCCGTCCCCGGCCTGGTTCTGCAGCATCCTGTCAATCTCGGCCCGAATCTCCTTCAGGTTCGCCTTGAGCGTTTTGACGTCTTCAAACTTCCGATGCGCCATCGCTTCGCCGACAAACGACTCGAGGAGAGCTTCTTGTTCGAGCAGCGGTTGAAGTGCGTGTGCGATCTCCGAATCTGGATCGACGAGCGTGGTCGCAGCGTCAGACGCGGAAGCCTGTTTCTTTGCTTTGGGGAGCGACTGGATGGGGTTTCATCAGCGTCAGACACGTTCGGCACGGGGAAAGCTTGCCTGGAGAGGAAACATGTTCTTTTGCAAGAACAGGTCGGCCCGCGTGCGAATCGCGAGCTGGATACGATCTTGAGAACTCCCAGGTGAGCATGAGATCTTGCGGATACGCTTGGAGATGGCGTCGTATGAGGCAAAGTCGTCAAGGATGCGTTTGCGGGCGGCGGTGGCTTCTTTACTGGGCGGGGAATCCGAGCTGGGGGCTACGTCTGAGTTTCGGAAAAGTGATACGGATATGGGCTTACTTGAGTGTTAGCAGTAATTCCTGGAATTGTGGAAGTGCTTCCTCAATCTCTTTCTCGAGACTGATGAACGCCTACAGCCATGTTGAGCGGGAGCATCAAGGGACGTCCAGGGACACCGTACCTCGTATAACCGAACCAACGGTGGTATGCGCGACACTTCCTGATAAAACTGTTCTCGTCTGCGGCCGGCCGGGGATGATTTCCACTACGAGTAAGAGCAGCAGAGTATGGATGACTCACGAGAGGACAGGTTTGCAATTCCTACACAACCTTACCCCCTTCAAGAACTTTTCGTCATCCGCCATTGTCTCGTCCTTTTCTTTCTCGTTGTTGCTACCCTTTCCCGTGCCTGTTCCATTTGCCCTTCTCTTTACACCGTAATCAACCCCCTCGCCTACTTGTTCTATTTTCCGTGTTTTTGAATCTACAATGAACAATATCGAGCACGGTTCCGGGCGTTGGGGGCGTTTGATGGGAAGGGAACAGATGATTTGCCCGCAAAGACGGCAATGGTGTTTCCGATTCGTCAGGGGGTGGAAAGAAGCGCTGGTGTTGGGTTAGGAGTGATAAGTGAAGGGAGAGTCGACTTACGTGCACAAAGGACATTTGGAAACCGCGGCGTCTTCTTGCCACGGTGCGATGCGCTGCTCTGCAGCTAAACACGGGGATGAGAGACGAAGCGGGGGGCGCGTGAAAGCATACCTCGAATGTCGCCTTTTGCGCCCTGGAATGCCTGTGATTGTACGACACCCTTCCAAATGTCACTCGCGTCCATATTCTTTAAACTTGCCAAGTCGAGGTCGAAAATACTGGATCTCCTGCGTTTTTTGTCCTCCGTTGACTCGTTGGCCAGGGGGAAATGAAGCTGGATGAGTTTTTCGAGACGCCTTTCGAGTTTGGTACGCTCGACGCGGGTAGCATCGTGTTTAGCTTTGCGGGCTTGTGAGAATTCGTCTGTACGGGGGCGATATCTGCCTCTGGGCTGGAATCCAGGTCTGTATGGTGCGGATGAGCGAAGGGGGGCGGTTGGGAGGGGTGAAGCGGACAAGGGTGGGGATGTTATGGGGGAAGGGGATGACACGGACGAGGGTGGAGGTACCAACGATGAGGCAGACGGACGGCTCGAGGATGCGGAGGGAATAGCCAGAGACGAGTTGGGGGTATGGGATGGAGTTGGACGATTTGAATTGGATTTGTCATCGCTGATGACAGAGTTGATGGATGGAACACGGCTACGAAGCGGGGGAGAGCGGGGAGGTGGAGGAGAGAGGTCGAGCTGGCGGGTTATGGTGGACGAGGAAGAGGGGGCCCTCGACTGGGCCTGGGGGCGGAGGGGCGACGATACGGGTGACGGGCGGGGATGCAGGCGCCGGAACGTGGAGGGTTTCCTTGGGGCGGCGAGTGGAAGCGGGGCGGAAGAGGAAGGCGAAGGCGAGTCGTGCCCGTTGATGGCGGGGGGCTCTGGCTGTGTCGGGGGCAGCGAGTCGGTGTTGGCTGGAGGGACGAGGTCGAGTTTCTCCGCGTCCGAGTGCAGGATGCTGGGTGGAGGGACGTTGGGGGCGATGGGCGGCGTTGAGACGGTGCGTGAGTGGCGCTTGGACTAGAGAGGTGGTCAGCACAGACGGGCAAGTGCAACGGCCGCAATACCTTGTACGCCTGGTACGAGACGTTGTGCTGCATGGATGCCGCCATCATCGTCCTCGCCGAGTCCCGACGTCGTGCATGTCATCACGTGATGATCACTTTGTACCCGTCGCATCCACAATCACGTCCGCGCACTCGGCGCATGGGCCAAGGGGCCACCGCCGCGCCTTCCACCGTTTTCGCAATGTCCCCCCTTCTCAAGCATGCTCGCCGCTGCCACCACCACGCCCGACATCGTCCTCCGCCAGGCACAGTTCCCCTCACCCACCTTGCTCTACGCATCCGCCGATGGCTACGTACGCGCGCACCATCCCCGCAT
Organism: Xerocomellus chrysenteron; assembly: GCA_038093415.1. Taxonomy (NCBI): domain Eukaryota; kingdom Fungi; phylum Basidiomycota; class Agaricomycetes; order Boletales; family Boletaceae; genus Xerocomellus; species Xerocomellus chrysenteron. The sequence goes on along the minus strand of JBBPSD010000417.1, from coordinate 20,556 downwards.
CGCACTGTGCAGAGAGAACGGCGACAGCGCCTTCCTCGCTCTCTCCTCCAACCCATCTTCAAGCTCGACCCCACCTCTTACATTACATCAACCGCCGTTTCATCCAATGGCTCTTACTTGGCCTTTGGCGATGCGGTCGGCACGATTCATCTCCTCACAGTAGCAGGCGAGTCATCAGAGCCCTTCTTCAACGGCTTTCAAGGACAGCCAGTCGAGTGGGCCCGAACCACTCCCCGAAATAAATTGGTCAGATTCCACACTTTTCAACTCGATCGGCATGCCCTATTACACGAGCCCCCTTCTTTCTTCTTCTGTTGAAGGGAGCACTGTTTGCTATGCGAGCTCGGGTTTGTCGTCCGCGAAGACGCCCACGGGACCAATTGTCAATCAAGCAACTCCTGCAAGAAGCTCTGCATTCTTGCTCAAAGATACACCTGATATTTCAACATCCTCCGTCGCACACCGCCTCCACTGGCTTTCTGGCTGATACTCGCTCTGACACAAACGTGTCCTTCTTACCCGCAGTAGCCCCTGTTACACATTTGTTGGGGATTGGCGCGAAGAATATCATCGTGTGTCCGAGCTGCAAGGCCGTCGGGGAGAAGGAGAACATGGCGCATGTCGTTGACATAATTTATCCGAGAAAGGTGTATCACTCTCTTCTTGCACGGGTCACTCTTTACTAGCATCAACATCTAGCCACTTCTGAATGAACTTCAGCCTCAGGCTGCCTTTCCTAATATTCTCCGCGCGTCGCTGATCCGCGAATGTCCCACAAAGCTACGTGTCAGACGTGCAAAGAATTCTCTACGTTTTCTTCTCGCCGCTCGATCCCGACCGCAGTATCCCCTCCATATTAGCGGTAAATGCGAGCGTACATAACGACGTCAATATGAGATTTCGGGTGGATACGAAAATTGGGAGGTTCTTAACTTCATCGGTAGGTGAGGTGTGAGGTAGAGGGTGTCGATAATGCTGAGAGCGTGACTTACGAGCTTCGGGTTCGTACATGCAGTTATTTGTGTATTGAATGTCTATTGTCTATCCCTTCGTTTCTAAACTATCGTTTGTCAGATTACAACAAAAGCGAACACTCGCACTTGGTCGCAACCGCAGAGGGCGAGTCGCGTTGACTACTTCCCCCTCTTTTCGCTTACAATGTCATTTTAGTACGCGAAGCGGAAAGCCAACCGCATCTCAAGGGCCCTTGGTCAATGACTTTGTCGTCCGGAATATTTCCGAGGACGAGGTACTGAGTTTCCAGGACACTTGGAACGTATGTGCGGACTCCTTACACGGAAAACCAAGTTCCTGCCGTATTGTATCTCGAACGAGAAGACGTGCGCTTTCAACTCGACTTCAGTGGCCCCCCTGATGAGCTCGATATTAAGTCGCGATGCGTCTATATCGGTGTAAGTACTGACGTTGTCCATCCCACCGTTTTGCTGAGTTGTCGAATGTGCACGCGACATAGAAATCTTGATGAAGCACGAATCTTTACGCTTCGAGGAGCATTCCAAACCCGGCACGCTGGTCGCGATCGATAGCGAGTTCGTGTCTATGCAACAGGTGGGCTCGCATTCAGCTCGACGAGTTCATATCCTCGAACGCGTGTTTCTATTCCACAGGAAGAAACAGAGATCAGGTTCGACAGGGCGAACCGTGTCATTCGCCCAGCTCGCCTCAGTCTTTCACGTGTTTCTGTCTTGCGATGGGACGACCTGAAGAAGGCATTCCGTTCATTATCGACTACATCCGTACAAGTGATGTCTTTGTCGATTATCTCACTGAGTTCTTGGGCATCAAATGTACGTTCCCATTTGCCTCTCTCTGCGCCACTAAAGAGAGTCCTTGGTAGTCGGAGATTTAGATCCGCATTTGTCAAGACACACATTGACACCGTTGAAGCTTTTGTCCAAGAAGCTACGATTGCTCGTCGATCGAGGGTGCATATTTATCGGCCAGGTTCTCCAAGGATTTCCGGATCATTAGTCAGTTGGTTCGTTGTTCATTCTAGATTATGCGACAGATAGTTTCGTCCCCCCCGACCAAGTGATCGATACGGTCGACCTCTCCTTTCTACGTAACCGCCAACTCTCACTACATTTCTTCTCGTGGTTCGTCCTCGGAGAGAACATCCAGACGGAGACACATGACTTGATCGAGGACGCGCGCTCTGCACTAAAATTGTACAAAGCATACCATGAGTTCGAGGAACGGGGCGTCTTTGATGAAAATTTGGAAGAGCTGTATCGCGCCGGGAAGCAACACGCGCGTGGCTTGCTCGCCCAGGCGCTTGCTGCTTGTGTGCTGACCGACGTGTGAACCGAACTGGAAACCATAACCGCCGCGACGGTTTCTCTAGGCCATGTCCTTGCCCAGCCAACCTCGCTTTCGTCGCCGCCCACGCCGTCCTCCCAGACGCAAGTGCCCTGTGTGTCCTAGTTCAACACTAAATGCGGCTGCGGCGGGGTATTTTGCTTCGTCGGACGTGGGCCCCTTTGTTGCTTCGGCTTCAGGACAGGGTTCCAGTTTGGGTGCGGGTCCTTGGAATAGATGGAACAGGCGGTGAGGCCTACTGATCCATCTGGAACACTAAGGAGACTGTGAACATGGGGTGATGCATTGAGGAACCATCTGTTTGTATTTTTAATGTCTTTCTTGCTTTTAGTTTAAATTTGTTCGAGTCACGAGTATAGCGGCCAATAACGAGCGACCCCTCAGGCTGTGGCATTTATAGTGGCAAGGAATGCAACGCACTGAAAAATCTCGGCGCGTTGTACATGTACAGTAGACTTTCTCATAATGCATAAAAAATCTCATAATGCATATTAGGATTTTGTACACTCTCGGCAAACAACTGAATTGATTTGGTGGTAATCTCATAATGCATACTACTATGCATTATGAGCAAGTCTACTGTAGATGTTAGAATTCTAGGCTATCGGAAGTCGGAAGGCGGAGGTGATGGTTCGGATCGATAAGCGCCGAGCCTTCATTCCTCACGTTCACCACCACTCCGACTCTCAGTCCTACTTCTCTTGAAACAGACCCTCTCCAGAATGTCGACCGAAAACACAAGTGATTTCGAAGACCTCCGAGAGAAATTCGGCCGTTTCAGGATCCTCATCGTCGGGCGAGCGAACGCTGGCAAGACGACCATTCTCCGGGGGATTTGTAACACTACGGAAAACCCGGAGATCTACGACGGTAATGGAAACAAGGTGCGGATCCAAGTCGACGTATGCCGTCCTGTTGATGCGAAGTCGGGCGATTAGATCGATCCGGCCCAAGTCGAGGGATCCAGCGGGGTGAGTATCACTCTACGTCGGGCTAAGACATGACGTACAAGTCATAATCGGCCCTAATTAGCGCGGAATGCACAACATCGAGAACGAACTCATTTTCCGAAGCAACGACAAATTCGTCTTCCACGATTCGCAGGGTTTCGAAGCTGGTCGTGTAGACGAATTCCAGAAGATGAAGGAATTTATCGCCGATCGTGCAAAGACCATTTTTCTCAGGAAGCGCCTTCACGCGATATGGTAAGGAGCGAAGCTGTGTTACAGTACATTGACCGACGTGTTCTGTCGGACAGGTATTGCATCCCTATGGATGATTTCCATCGAGCGATCCAACGGGCCGAGGAAATGTTCTTTGGCGAATGTAATCCTGGAAATAGTGAGCTCGTCTTCATCATGGTCTTTCTTAGCTCATGGTGTGGCCAGTTCCCATTGTGGTGTTGTTCACTAAATTCGATGCACTGCTACCTGTAGCACTGGGAGAACTAGCACGTGCAGATAGACGGCTGCCAGCACAGGAGCGGTTGTTAAAGGCCAAGGCACTTGTCGACGGGATTTTCAGTAGAGCTGATATATGGGGCCGTCTTTCCAAAATGACATATCCCCCGAAGTCATGTGCCCGGATGGAAGGTTTGTATGACGTTTTCTTGCATAGATACTGGGTTCTTCCATTCACCAATATGCTAGGCATGCATAGATCTAATGAAGGATGCAACTGTATACTCGAAAATACTGCAGCTGTCCTGGGTGAAGAAAATTTGCAAATGCTATTTGTGTCAGCCCAGGAAACAAACATTGCATTATGTATCAAGTATGCAGTTAAAGAGTGTGTCATCATGAAAAGTCACTTGTAGTGAATGGACTAACACTTGAACTTGAATGCAGCATGGTATCAAAAGTAGAGGAAGTACACAAGTCTGCATTTCCCATACATGATATAGGTAAAATGCAATTCTACAAGCTTGCACAATGGTTTCCACATATGAAGGTAAGAGAGTGTTTCATCTAGAGATTTTCTCTACCATATGAGTGAATCTGTCCTTGTTGCTGATCCTATTGCAATCATAGGGGGTAAGTTGTGCATCCAGGCATGTTGGTGACTGTGATCATGCTGATGATTCCATGACCATTCTTCATCCTGCTCTGGCAATCATAGTGGGTAAGTGGTGCATTCTGGTATGTTGGTGACTGTGATCATGCTGATGATTCCATGTCCATTCTTCATCCTGCTCTGGCAATCATAGCGGGTGAGTGGTGCATTCTGGCATGTTGGTGACTGTGATCATGCTGATGATTCCATGTCCATTCTTCATCCTGCTCTGGCAATCATAGTTGGTGAGTGGTGCATTCGGGCATGTTGGTGGCTGTGATCATGCTGATGATTCCATGTCCATTCTTCATCCTGCTCTGGCAATCATAGGATGTGAGTGGTGCATTCTGGCATGTTGGTGACTGTGATCATGCTGATGATTCCATGTCCATTCTTCATCCTGCTCTGGCAATCATAGTGGGTGAGTGGTGCATTCTGGCATGTTTGTGACTGTGATCATGCTGATGATTCCATGTCCATTCTTCATTCTGCTCTGGCAATCATAGGTGGTGAGTGGTGCATTCTGGCATGTTGGTGACTGTGATCATGCTGATGATTCCATGTCCATTCTTCATCCTGCTCTGGCAATCATAGCGGGTGAGTGGTGCATTCTGGCATGTTTGTGACTGTGATCATGCTGATGATTCCATGTCCATTCTTCATCCTGCTCGGCAATCATAGTGGGTGAGTGGTGCATTCTGGCATGTTGGCGACTGTGATTATGCTGATGATTCCATGTCCATTCTTCATCCTGCTCTGGCAATCATAGGATGTGAGTGGTGCATTCTGGCATGTTAGTGACTGTGATCATGCTGATGATTCATGTCCATTCTTCATCCTGCTCTGGCAATCATAGGATGTGAGTGGTGCATTCTGGCATGTTGGTGACTGTGATCATGCTGATGATTCCATGTCCATTCTTCATTCTGCTCTGGCAATCATAGGATGTGAGTGGTGCATTCTGGCATGTTGGTGACTGTGATCATGCTGATGATTCCATGTCCATTCTTCATCCTACTCTGGCAATCATAGGATGTGAGTGGTGCATTCTGGCATGTTGGTGACTGTGATCATGCTGATTATTCCATGTCCATTTTTCATTCTGCTCTGGCAATCATAGGATGTGAGTGGTGCATTCTGGCATGTTGGTGACTGTGATCATGCTGATGATTCCATGTCCATTCTTCATCCTGCTCTGGCAACTTTCATAGGATGTGAGTGGTGCATCCAGGCATGTTGGTGGCTGTGATCATGCTGATGATTCCATGACCATTCTTCATTCTGCTCTGGCAATCATAGTTGGTGAGTTCTGCATTCTGGCATGTTGGTGACTGATCATGCTGATGATTCCATGACCATTCTTCATCCTACTTTGGCAATCATAGCTGGTGAGTGGTGTATTTTGGCACATTGGTAACTGTGATTATGCTAATTATCATTTCATCTCTGCTCTTGCTTGTCCTCAACTCTATACATAGGTGATGTTTTTTCTTGAAAATATGTGTATACAATTTCTCATTTACAATTTTATATCAATAGGATGTGAGTCAATTATATTTGATATCTTTGATGACAACTTATTTGTATTATTTTCCAGCCTGTGAGACTCTTGAATTCATTCATTATTCATTTATTTATAAAATATTAGAAGGTTTATTTCTATGTCAAGTTATTCCATCACTTCTTTATTTTGTGGTTTTATCTCTTTCAGCTGGTCAACCATGAAGTATGTACTTTCCTCTTGATTTCATATCTTATGCTAACATCTTATTCAGCAGACCCTTCTTACAGCTAATGATATTCAACTTCTCAGCTCAAACAATCAGGTAAGCACATTGATATTTGATTTGTATGAGATCTAATTATAAATAACAGAGAAAGTTTTCAACCTGGCAACAAATTCTCCAAGCTGGTGTTGGTGTGTTTAAACCATTCATTTAAGATATCACTGTAAATATTATTAATTTCCCATGATACAGATACAATTCTTATATTGGAACATTCTTTCTACCTTTGTCAACAAAAAGACTCCCAACCAGTTTGTTCTGCTGCTCAGAAGTACAATGCATCAAACAGACCTGCTGCAGTTGGCAAAGCTCTAAAGAATGTTTTTAATCAATTCAACAAAGTCTCTCTGGATAAGAAAGTGAATATGATCTTGAGTGTCATCATTGGGAATCACATGGGTGAGTTGGACATATGTTTTAGCATTCTATTCATTTTCAACTCTATTCCAGACACTCCAGCAACTGGATGAAGGCAAAAATCTTGCATCAGGTCACAATTTCTGAAAGTTACCACATTGGATGAGGGGTCAGAGAAAGTCTTGAGAGCAATGAATTATTGGAATATTTTCCCTGATGGGATTCCTGTACATCTAGTGATTCTCTATGCATGGTGCAATGTATTCTTTACCCATGATGTTTTTTGGCCTGAATCCTTAAATAATGAATAGACAATGTTCAATGGCTCCCAAGGACTCAAACTTGTACTTGGCTGCATGGGTGACCTCATCATCAATCCATTTGCACATGGGCAATTATACAGTAATTTCAAGGGCCTGTCATAGGGACAACACATGAATCATGTAAAAATATGGTGGACAGAATTAATTGGTTCCTTACATTCCGTGCCACTCAAAATGCTCAAAAGACATGGCTTACATATATACTATAAAGCACATGCGACGATGGCTGGAATCATCTACTAGTTGACGACCGGGAGACAGGTGTTGTCGAGATGCCAACTACAGTTCGGCCAACCACATTCACGTCGTTTCCGTTTGAAGTGCTCGTTTCCGAGGAAACCATGATGCACAGAGAGAGGGACAACAAAAACAATATTTATAAATTCTTTAATCACGATGTGCAGATCTGGCAATGAGCCACGTCAAGACGAAGGATGAAAAAGTGGTTGTACTCCAACACAATGTGTTCCTTCTGATCACCCGAGCACATACGAATTCGCGTCAGGAACCATACCACTCCCCGACGAACGCACGAAAAGGACGTGCATCATCGATTCGCGACCGCTCACACATCCTTTGCGCTGGGACCCCCCACGCGACCAAGACCACCCTACGTCCGATATCGTTGGCACGGTTCAAGACGGCGTTGGGGACGACGTTTGTGAAGGATTCCCATCCCTTTTTTGCGTGCGAGTTGGCTTTGTGGGCGGGGGTAGTGTAGCAAGCATTGAACCAAAGGACGCTGGCTTTGGCGAGGGGCGTAAGGTCTCTGAGTGATTGCCGCCACAATTTGAGAAAGGCCAAGGCCAACAAGAAAGCAGGGGGGAGGGAAAGAGGTAACTGTCCGAGTCCCTGTTTTGGGAGGAAAGGACAGGGATGTCGTCGCGAGCCGTTCATAAACGTTCTTGAGTGATCCGGGAAGTTTCGTCGGTGGCAAGACGAAGGAGAATCCTGACATGCAGAGTGAACATGTAGGAATGTGGGTTGAGTATGCGTGGGTAAATGACCGTGTGCTTGGCCGACGTCGTGGCGCAGGTCCTGACGTGCGGTCAGTAGTGAGTTGGAGCAACGAAAAGCGAGGGGCAGTGGTCTTGCCGGTCCTATCACGACAGCCTTGATGGCACTGAGTTGCGTGACGACGAATAGATGCCCCTAGCGGGACGAATACACGGTTCGTACGCAGACCTGCACCATCATGATGTATACACTCACCTGGCAGTATACTTGATGCGACTTGGTCTCCAAATCAAGAGATTTTTAAGCTAAGGGGAACCTATCAGCACTCTCCTGGATGTGGGTGCAAAACCTCGAAACGTCACCTTGCGGAGATGGTGGTAAACTCGGCTTCGAGCGACGTCCTCCACGAGGCGCCCATTGTGTCCCGTTCACAATTCTCGATGATATCGCTCGCGTCCTCAGTAGCATCGCCAGCGGTGGTCGTCGTTATGGCGATCGTCGACATAGGGAGAGGGTAGGTCAGGTAGGACGATGGCAGGGTGCTAACAATGTTGCCTTGATCTCGATCTTGCGCTTCTTGAACCCGGCGCTGGGAATGGTACTGACTGCAACGCGTTTCTGAAAAATGATAGATGTCATTCTGGTTGTTTTCATCAGGCGGATCCGTGAGTGGGAATAAAAATAGCGTGGTCAGCGTGAGTTGACCTAGTGCTCCGGACGCATAATAGGGGATTCCTCTCCGGTTCCGAGAACCCCTGCGTGTGGTCAAACATTTTCGACCTGAATTGCCAAAATTCTACCTTCTGGCCATCTTTCTAGTGGGAGCCCGCCTCTCCTTTTGGAATCGACTCCATTTTACCTCACGAACCCCGTCTTCCACATCCTCCATATCGTCCCGCACCCTCGTTCTAGACCGAGACAACGCATCCGCTCTCTTGCCCCTTTGGCGGAGTGCTTCATACCCATACCCTATCGCGTCTGCCTTCGTCCTCCCCACAGAACGCAACACAATTTCAAACTCATCTTCCAAACCGCGACCACGGCGCCGCCCATGACTCGAACCCGTCCCACCCAGCGCAAGGTCTTCTTCATCTCGCTTCCGCCTTCGCGCGTCTCTTTTTTTCATCATCCACCGTGTAAAGTTGTCCTCCTCGAACTCGGTCATCCGTTGAATCTCACGCGCACGATCCGAGGCATCGCGCCCAGGCCAGAGGAGGCCCCGAATGTGCGGTCGCAACGGATCTTGGTGAAGGAGAGAGGAGAGCGTTTTTGGGATGGATCGACGCTTGGAATCGCCAGCGGTTTCTGTATAGGGCACCGGAGCCAGTTTAGGAGGCTTGTAAATGCCATCGCGGTTGTCTACCTCTTGGCCGCCTTCCCCTTCCGAGGCTTGGTCGTTGTTGACTAGATTTTGAGGGTTGGGTCGGAAGGCCAAGGGGTCTTATGACAGTGCTGTCAGTGGGCATCGATGAGAACGAGCGAGTACGACTTACCGTCGGCGACGTTTTTTGACGCATCGTCTGCGATGCGAACGAGTTTCTCGATCTGATTCCTGATCCTGCTTTCGAGCACTTTTATTTTTTCACGCACAACACGGCCTTCGATCATCGAATACACCAACGCGTGCGTCGCGCTCAGCGGTGCTGAACGGCAGCGATACTGGGGACCGGTTTTCCAGCGTGTCGCCCGCTGCACGCCATGCGACGAGGAGAACGAGCGATAGGTAGAACAAAATGAGGTAGTGTTTGAGAGACAATAGCGATATACCGTCTCCGGCGTCCAGGTCGTTCGCGGAGGACTACCTGCGAGCCTTGGGTTGTCAGGATCCGTCTGTATGGTGCTGATGTTTGACTGTAGCTACTTCTCTTTTAGAGATTGAATGAGTTCTCTGGTAGAGGCCATACTTGCACTCATTTCATCCAAGACAACGGCTAGATTAGCCATAGTAGTAGACATTGTGGAACTATCTTCCTGAGCCTGATGTATTGATGGTCGATGGGTGACAGGTGTACACTTACCCCAACCAATATTTTTTCACTCCCACACGTCGACATAGTCTTTAATGCAGCCTGGTCAGCGACGATTCAAATCAGACTTTGAGTATAGAAAAAATCGGTCAACGGTTTTCTAGGCTGCCGTTCTTGTTTAAAAACGTAGTGCATGGCATCCAATATATCAGAGCCCAGTGCGTTTCAGCTCGCGGAAAATGACAAGTACGGAACGGGCGTACTGACCGGTTGCGAAGGCAGCTGTTACTTGTGACGCGGATTTGACACGGGCGATGCTTCCGTTCTCACTCTTATTTCAGGCAATTGTTTATGGCGATGCATATCATTATCCGTCCTCGAGTCAGGTTTCCAATATCGTCCTGTCCACGCGACCGCTCTCTCCCGGGCGCAAGCTTCCACGCTTGCGGCCCTTTTCTGTTGGGTTGACTCAAGCCATCATGAACAGGTCGCTCCCTGCGCCTCCTAAGCGGTATGATCTCGTTGAAAGCTTCGATGCGCTGGCTCTGGCAGGCAAAAAACCCACTGAGAACAAGCTCCCAGCTCCGCCTGGACCTGACCATCAGAGCACCTTTGTCGGTGGTCTCAGTCCGGAGCTGCTGGCATTGAATGCCGCACTCGACAACCATCGCCGGCCTCTTGTGCCACCCCCGTCGGCCGTCAATCGGAATGCTAGAACAGCTTTGCCGCCAGAGGCAAATCCGCTCCCAGTGCCGCCTTCGAAACAGATACCCGTGCCTATACCCATGCACGCTCCTCAGGCTCAGGCTGGCAAGCGATCCTTGACGATGCAGTACGCCCTCAAGTTCCTGAGACGGGATACCCCAACGAAACCCACTCTTGCTCCGCCCTTTGTTACTGTTCCTCCGCGACCGCATTCAGATTCTATTGTGCCACCCAAAGCGGCATCGAAACCGCCTTTGTCTGCTGTACCGGGTCCCACTCAGCCACTCCTCAACGTGACCCCAAGCAGACCCCGTGCTGTCTCAGTTCCTCCTTCTCCTACAACGTCTTCTCCTGGAAAAAACACGACACGATGTAGTGGTATGACCAAGGCCGGAAAGCAGTGCTCCAGACAAGTCAAGCTTCCTGCAACGCATTCCCATCTAGATCCTACACCTGTTTTGTATTGTCATCAACATAAGGAAGTTATGATTAGCGCCCAAACTGGTTTCTATGTCCGAAAGGCCGGAAATGCGGACAGATTTGTCGAATTCAGTCGTATGCCAACTTTGGAAGTCAAGAAGGGAGACGGTCGTCTGATTTCATTTCGCAGGTTATATACCTAAATACCTGCAGGTGGATACCCAATTGGCATTGAGAGTGGAAATGGAAAAAGCGACGTCTCTCGCTGATGTTCCGGGTTACATTTACACGTTTGAGATACGAGGTAACGTCGTCTCCTGTTCTTCTCCCTCACGAACCCATGCACATCAATGATGTCGAACTCTGCAGATCCCAAACGGCCAGACGTGATACAGCTTAAAGTCGGCCGTGCCGTTAACCTCGTCAAGAGGCTTGATCAATGGGACAAGCAATGCGGTTCCAAGATTCAAATTCCGCGCGGGTGGTGGCCAGGCATGGTCGAAGACGACGACGGGACAGGCGGGAGCCTGCTTAAGGGCAACATCAAAGCAGGCGATCCTGGTCCTTTCTGCCATCGCGTCGAACGACTTGTACACATCGAACTGACAGACTTGTCCTTGCATACACCCTATCTGAGCCCAGGATGGCCAAATAACACATCCGATCCATCACCGGGTGCGGGTGCTACAAGTTCCCTCAAGAAGACCACCACAAAGGAGACCACCTGCCTCGATTGTGAGTGTGGTCTATGCGTTGATTCACGACTGATATCATCTCTACTTAGGTGGTGTAGTCCACAGGGAAATCTTTGCTTTCCCGCGTCCAGCAAAGGGGCGGTACAAAGGAAAGGAATGGGATTTGATCGTCAAACCTGTCATTGAGAAGTGGGGGAGGTTTGTCACGGAATACTACATTTGATAAGCCTGCTGGACAATCGATCGGTGAATATTTGACTCGTCATCGGAAGGTTCTATGGTCGGTGACTAGTTGGTCACGAGAGTGTTCGTCCATGGAAGGGTTCCGGTGATCCTTGGTTGCGTAGACAGCTTCGCGAAGCACACCATCAGGAGTCGACTCTGATCTTGGCGATTGTGAATATCATGAATGCAACGGTGTACGTGGATGGCGATAGTAATATAGTATGGCAGGATTACATCGACTGGGTCAGAAGTCATCGATGTTCCGCCCCCGTTGATACTAGCCTCCAACTGTTCGATGAGCTGTTCCTTGCTCACCTTGCCGCGCAGCTGGCCAGCCCGTCACCGCCCGGAGATGACTCTGGCGTCGTGTTCGCACATCACTCGATCCATGGCCTCGTTCCCCGTCGGCGGCGCTCTCCCCGTGATCGCTGGCCATGGCATCGGTCCATGAGCCAAGGGTGGCATGAACAAGCGGTGCTTTCGGTGCTCCACTCCCCAACACCGCCCACCCCTCTCCGCCTTCTCCTCGATCATCGCCGCCGCCGCCGCACCCGATATCGTCCTCCTCAACGCGATCAGCGCCGTCCTCCGCCAGGTACAGGTCCCCTCGCATGTTACCCATCTCGCCCTCTCCCACTCTGCCCTGCTCTGCGCATCTGCCGATGGCTACGTACGCACGATCCCCGCTGCGCATTCCGCACAGAGAACGGCTACAGCGCCATCCAGGATTTCCCGGCAACTGGAACTTTTCTTCACCATCCGTTCCAGTTCAACGTCCTTTCCCTGATATCCTCTCTCTCTTCTCCTAGACGCGGCCGCGATTTCCCCGATCCACTCGTCAAAGTCTATGACTTGCGCAGCGTGGGACCCCTCCCTCCAATTCCCTTCTCCGACGGCCCTGCCTTTATCGACTTGCTTCCAAAGCATACGTCCGCCTTATACCAACACCTCTGACTTCTACCACGTACGTCTCCCATCTTTCGTCCCCTCTCTCCTCCAACACATCTTGAAGCTCGACACCGCCTCTTACATCACATCAACCGCCGTTTCATCCAACGGCTCTTACTTGGCCTTTGGCGATGCGGTCGGCACGATCCATCTCCTCACAGTAGCAGACGAATCATCAGAGCCCTTCTTCAACGGCTTTCAAGGACAGAGTCAAGTGGGCAGACGTCCCCGAGCCACTCTCCGAAATAAACTGGTCAGATTCCACGTATGTTGCCAATCTTTTGTTTTACTTGCATTTCATCAGTCAACTTACTATGCTCAAGTCCTCTCAACTCGATCGACATGCCCTATCATACGATCCTCATTCTTTCTTGTTGGACACCTCTTCAACCAACCCTCCTTACCCACTGTCAACAATCATGATCAACGACAATGTCGCATGCGCCGCTTTCCAAAAGGAGACCAGAGGACGGAGAAACCGCGTCGTCGTTTCCACCACAAAGGATCAATGCAGATCTAGAAATTGCAAAGGAAGGCGGGACGACGACGACGACGACGACGACTCTCTCCAACATGCTCCCTAGTCATGCAACTCATGCATAGCACAGGTCGAACTCGATCATCTTACTCTCGACGATAGTATAGACGAGGTACCCGCATATATCGCAAGTCGAGATCGAGTACTCAAAATCCGGAGTCGAAGACTTTGATCTCGGGTACATCGTTCGTCCGTCCTGATCCTCTGTCTGACTCCTTCCTTCAGGTTCGAGAGCGAGACTTGCGAGTTCTGGGTTCGTGTACGCGGTTATTCGTGGATTGAATGGTTATGATTGATCCCTTCGTTTCTAGGGTGTCGTTTATCAGATTATGACGAAAGCAAAACACTCACACTTGGTCGCGATTGTGAAGGGCGGGTCGCGTTGATTAGTTCCCTCTCTTTTCGCTTCTAATGTCATTTTAGTATGCGAAGCGGAGAGCCAACCGCATCTCAAGGGCTCTTGGTTCTTATTCAATGACTTTGCAGTCGAGAATAGTTTCGAGGACGAGGTACTGAGTTTCCTGAGCACTTGAAAAGTATTTGCGCACTTTACGCTCCTCATTTCTTACCTCTTTGCAAGGACAACCAAGTCCCCGCTTTGTTGTATTTCGAACGAGAAGACGCTCTCAACTTTGATCCCTCGATATTGAGTCGCGATACGTCTTCATCGGTGTAAGTCCTGACGTTGTCTATCCCACCGCCTTGCTGAGTTGTGGAATCGGCACGTGACATAGAAATTGAGACAAGAGCTTGATCAAGCACGAATGTTTACGCTTCGAGGGGTTGCCCAAACCTGGAACGCTGGTCGTCATTGACGCCGAGTTCGTGTCTATGCAACAGGTGGGTCCCCATTCAACTCAACGAGTTCTCGAACGCGTGTTTCTATTCCACAGGAAGACACAGAATTCAGGCCCGACAGGGCAAACCGTGTCATTCGACCAGCTCGTCTCAGTCTTGGACGTGTTCTGTCTTGCGAGGGGATCGCCCGAAAGAAGGTATTCCGTTCATTGATGACCACAACCATACAAGGCTAAGGAGAGTCCTTGGTAGTCGGAGACTTGGATCCCCACTTGTCAAGGCACACGTTGACACCGCTGAGGCTTGTGTACAAGAAGTTAAGATTACTCGTCGATCGGGGGTGCATATTTATCGGCCACGGGCTCTCCAAAGATTTCCGGACCATTAGTTCAGTTCCTAGCTTGTCTGTGACATTCAGTTAGACCACTTAACAGATATCTCGCTCCGCTTCCTCTTGTGGTTCGTCCTCGGAGAAACCATCCAGACGGAGACACATGACTCGATCGAGGACGCGCGCTCTGCACTGAAATTGTACAAGGCATACCATGAGTTCGAGGAACGAGGCGTCTTTGATGAAATATCGCGCTGGGAAGCAACACGTACGTGACTTGCTCACTCAAATGCTTGCTGCTCGTATGCTGACCGACGCATGGACGGAACTGGAAACCACAACGCCCGCCGCCGCGACGGTTTCTCCCGGCTATGTCCTCGCCCAACCGACCTCTCTCGTCGCCGTCCACACCGTCCCCCAGACACAAGGCACGCGCCGACGCAGATGCAAACGCCCAACGTGTCCCGGTTCGACATACTCGCCACGGCGGCGACGGCGAGACATTGCGCATCGGACTGTGAACATGGGACGATGCATTGAGGAACCACCTAGTTCAAGTTGTCGATTGCATCTATAGCAGCAGGTCGCTTGGCTCCTCCATCCATGTTTTATTTTATGGCAGAATACAGATGGAGGTCGACCCTGAGGTCGGAGGCTCGATAAGCCTTCAAGCCTTTATTATGTAATCATTCCTGCCATCAGTCCTACTGACCTCTTGCTATGACCAATTTTCCCCGTTCCCAACGCTCCGTATCCCTGTCAACACTGCCACTGATCAAGCGACTCAGATCCGGGGTATTCCTTTTTTGGTTCAGTCTCGCGGAGTGCCCCACAGTACCAGTCCCGCTTTAGCCGAGTTTCCTACTCCGCTGTATGCAACGGAGATTAGGATGGGCTTGCGTTTTATTCAGGTAATCGTTGATGGCGATGTATATCATTGTCTGTCCTCGAGTATCGTCCCCACACGTCCGCTCTCTCCCCCTCGCTTGTGCCTCTTTTCTATCGGGTCGACTCAAGCCATCATGAACAGGTCGCTCCCTGCGCCCCCTAAGCGGTATGATCTCGTTGAGAGTTTCGATGCGCTGGCTCTGGCAAACAAAAGACCCACTGAGAACAAGCTCCCAGCTCCGCCTGGACCTGTCACTCAGCCAGACCATCAGAGCACCTTTGTCGGTGGTCTCAGTCCGGAGCTGCTGGCATTTAATGCCGCACTCGACATCCATCGTCGCCCGCCTCTTGTGCCACCCTCACCGGCTGTCAATCGGAATACTCGAACAGCCGCGCCGCCAGAGGCGAATCCGCCCCCAGTTCCGCCTTCGAAACAGATACCGAACCCTATACCGATGTACGCCCCTCAGGCTGGCAAGCGATGCTGGATGATGCAGTACGCCCTCAAGTTCCTGAGGCGGGATACCCCAACGAAACCTCCGCGACCGCGTTCAGATTCTATTGTGTCACCCAAAACAGTATCGAAACCGCCTCTGTCTGCTGTGTCGGGTCCCACTCAGCCAGCCATCAACGTGACCCCAAGCAGACCGCGTGCTGCCTTAGTCCCTCCTTCTCCTGCAACGTCTTCTCCTGGAAAAAACACGACACAATGTAGTGGTATGACCAAGGCCGGAAAACAGTGCGCCAGACAAGTCAGGCCTCCTGCAACACATTCCCGTCTAGATCCTATGCCTGTTTTGTATTGTTACCAACATAAGGAAGTTATGATCACCGCCCAAACTGGTTTCTATGTCCGAAAGGCCGGAAATGCGGACAGATTTGTTGAATTCAGCCGTATGCCAACTTTGGAAGTCAAGAAGGGAGACGGTCGTCTGATTTCATTTCGCAGATTATATCCCTAAATACCTGAAAGTGGACACCCAATTGGCACTGAGAGTGGAGATGGAAAAAGCGACATCTCTCGCTGATGTTCCGGGTTACATTTATACTTTTGAGATACGAGGTAACGTCGTTTCCCGTTCTTCTGCCCCACGAACCCGTGCACTTCGATGATGTCGAACTCTGCAGATCCCAAACGGCCAGACGTGATACAGCTTCAAGTCGGCTGTGCCGCTGACCTCATCAAAAGGCTCGATCAATGTGACAAGCAATGCGGTTCCAAAATACAAATTCCGTGCGGGTGGTGGCCAGGCACAGTTGAAGACGACAACGGGACAGGCGGGAATCTGCTCCAAGGCAACATCAAAGTAGGCAATCCTGGTCCTCTCTCCCATCGCGTCGAACGACTCGTCCACATCGAACTGGCAGACTTGTCCTTGCACGCACCCTATCTGAACCCAGAATGGCCAAATAACACTTCCGATCCATCACCGGGTGCGAGTCCTGCAAGTTCCCCAAAGAAGACCGCAAAGGCGACCACCTGCCTCGATTGTGAGTGTAGTCTAGTGCGTTGATTCACGACTAATATCATCTCTATTAGGTGTGGTCCACAGGGAAATCTTTGCTTTCCCACGTCCAGAAAATGGGCGGTACAAAGGAAAGGAATGGGATTTGATCGTCAAACCTGTCATTCAGAAGTGGGGGAGATTTGTCAAGGAATACTACACTTGATAAGCTGCTGGACAATCGATCGGTGAATATTTGACTCATCATCGGAAGGTTCTATGGGGGGTGCCGTTGACTAGTCGGGCATAACCATTCATTCCCTGCTCGTTTCCGACGAAACCATGTTACACGGAGAGAGGGGATGTGCAGATCTGGCGATGAGCTGCATCAGTCTGAACCGGATGAAGCGTGAAGAAGTGGACGTACTTCAACGCAAAGTGTTTCTTCCGATCACCCGAGTAGATTTGAATTCGTGTCAGGAATCATCCACTTTCCCGACGACCGCACGAAAAAGGATGTAGCTCGTCAATTCGCAACCGCTCACACGTCTTTTGTGCCGGAAACTTCCACGCGAAAAAGATCACCCTATGTCCTGTATTGTTGTCATGGTTCAAGACAGCGTTGAGGACGGCGCCTGTCAAGGACTCCCATCCCCTTTTTGCGTGCGACTTGGCTTTGTGGGTACGGGCAGTGAGGCAGGTATTTAGCTAGATGACGGCTTTGGTGTCAGCAACACAAGGGGGGAGAGGAGGGGGAGGGAGAGGACTGATCCTGATTTGGGAGGGAAAGCAGGAGATGTCGCTCGCGAGCTGTGTATAGGTGTTCTTGAGCGATCCGGGTAATTTCGTCGGTGGTGAGACAGAGGAGCAGAGTCCTGAGATGCAGACTTAATACGTGGAAGTGTGGCTTGAGTATGCAAGGAATCAAAAAACCTTTGGGCTGTGGGGGACGTATCAACATTGTGGGTGCAAAACCTCAAAACGTCACCTTGCGAAAATGGGGCTTGGTAAACTCAGCTTCGAGCGGCGGCCTCCACGACGAGCCCGTTGTGTCCCGTTCCAGATTCTCGATGATGTCTCTTACGGGCTTAAGTGACATCGCCAGCGGTGGTCGTCGTTACAGCGATCGTCGACCTGAGGAAGAAGGTCAGGTATGGACCGGGTGTTGACATGATTCCCTTGATTTTGATCTTGGACCCGGCGCTGACGATGGTGATAAAATGATAGATGTCACTCTGGCTACTTTCATCAGGTTGAGGTGATGAAGTATATAGCGAGAGTCGAGTGCATGTTGAAACGTTCGCGTTGACTAGCGCCTCGGATGCAAATAGGGGAATTCCCCTTTCGGTTACGAGTACCCATTACAAAAATCTACCTTCGCCTCGCCTTGGCCATCTTTCTACTGAGAGCACGCCTCTCCTTTTGGAATCGACTCCGTTTTACCTCACGAACCTCGTCCTCCCCATCCTCCATATCGCCCCGCAGCCTCGTTCTAGACCGCGACAATGCATCCGCCTTCTTGCCCCTTTGTCGAAGTGCTTCATACCCATCCCCTATCGCGCCTACCTTCGTCCTCCCCACAGAACGCAACACATCTTCAAATTCATCTTCCAAACCGCGACCACGACGCCGCCCATGACTCGAACCCGTCCCACCCAGCGCAAGGTCTTCTTCATCTCGCATCCGCCTTCG
Source organism: Xerocomellus chrysenteron (assembly GCA_038093415.1). NCBI lineage: Eukaryota > Fungi > Basidiomycota > Agaricomycetes > Boletales > Boletaceae > Xerocomellus > Xerocomellus chrysenteron. The sequence goes on along the minus strand of JBBPSD010000417.1, from coordinate 2,088 downwards.
CGCGTCTTTCTTTTTCATCATCAATCGCGTAAAGTTGTCTTCCTCGAACTCGGTCATTCGTTGAATCTCACGCGCGCGATCCGAGGCAAGCGTGGGCATCGCGCCCAGGCCAGAGGATGCCTCGATGTGCGGTCGCGACGGATCTTGGTGAAGGAGAGAGGAGAGCGTTTTTGGGACGGATTGACGCTTGGAGCGTCTATCGCCAGCGGTTTCTGTGTAGGGCATCGGAGCCAGTTTGGGGGGCTTGTAAATGCCATCGCGGTCGTTTACCTCTTCGTTGTCTTCCCCGTCCGAGGCTTGGTCGTTGTTGACCAGATTTTGAGGGTTGGGTCGGAAGGCCAAAGGGTCTTGTGTGAACGACAGCACTATCAGTGGGCATCGATGAGAGCGAGGGAGTATGACTTACCGTCGGCGACGTTTTTTGACGCATCATCTGCGATGCGAACGAGTTTCTCGATCTGATACCTGATTCTGCTTTCGAGGACTTTTATTTTTTCAAGCACGACACGGCCTTCGATCATCGAATCCACCAAGTCGCCTACACCAGATCCGCGAGCGTCGCGCTTAGCAGTGCTGAACGGCAGGGATACTGGGGTCCGATTTTCTAGCGTGTCGCCCACTGCACGCCGTGCGACGAGGAGAACGAGCGATCGGAGGTAGAACAGGATGAGGTGGTGTTTGAGAGACAAGAGCGATATACCGTCTCCGGTGTCCAGGTCGTCCGTGGAGAACTGCCTGCGGGTGGGTTGTCAGGATCCGTCTGTGTGGTACTGGTGTTTGACTGCCTACTTCTCTTTTAGAGATTGGATGAGTTCTCTGGTAGAGGCCATACTCGCACTCATCTCATCCAAGACAACGGCGACATTTTGTGGATTAGCCATGGTGGTAGGCGTCGTGGCGCTATCTTCCTGAGGCCTGGTGGTAGATGTTAACTACAGTGTTGGTGGTCGATAGGTGACACTACCCCAACACAATATTTTTTATTCCCACACGACGACCTAGTCGAAAATGCAGCCTCAGACTGGTCAGGCCGATGCACTCGCGGACTTTGAGCATAGAAAAAATCAGTTAACGGTTTCTAGGCCGCCACTCTTGTTTGAGAGCGTAGTGCATGGCATCAAATATATCAGGATTCAGCCCAGTGCGTTTCACCTCGCGAAAATGACAAGTTCGGAACGAGCCCTTGATGGTGACGATTCAAGTTACGTTCGCCCTCCACACTGCTTTGATCACGATGACAGGCATGGAGCTCTCCGTACTAGCGCGTCGGTCGACGACTGCTCCAAACCATCTCCGTTTGACAACAGAAAGCCTTCGAACATTCAATGACCGTCTAGCTAGTGTTTGATGAAAATAATAAAATGCATATGGGGTCAGACTGAGAAATAGTCATTGGTCAAACGTATGTAAATATGACGAGGAGCGCTTGCTCTTTTTCCAGTGGGCTGAGCAGAGGAAAGCTCGTAAGTCACTGGTCCGGTCCAAAACTCAGATATTCTGTGCTCACTGGTCGCGAAGAAAGCTGTTGCCTGTGCCGCGGAATTTATCCAGGCGATGCTCTGTTCCCAACGCTCAGTGTCCCTGTCGACACTGCCACTGATCATGACGACATTGAGGGGTTCATTTTTGGGTTCAGTTGGCGGAATGCTCTACAGTACCAGTCCCGTTTTGGCCGAATTCCCCACTCCGCTGTAGGATCTGAGATTAGGGCGATGCTTTGCGTTTTCACTTCTTATCTGAGGCAATTGTTTATGGCGATGTATATCATTGTCCATCCTCGAGTATCGTCCTGTCTACGCGTCCGCTCTCTCCCCCTCGCTTGCGGCTCTTTTCCACCGAGTTGACTCAAGCCATCATGAACTGTAACAAGCCCCTCCCTGCACTTCCAAAGTCGTATGATCTCGTTGAGAATTTCAATGCGCTGAATCTGGCAGGCAGAAAACCCACTGGGAAGAAGCTCCCAGATCCACCTGGACCTGTCAGTCAACCAGACCATGAGAGCACCTTTGTCGGTACTCTCGGTCCAGAGTTGCCGGCGTTTTATGCCGCACCTGACAGCCATCGTCGGCCTCTTGCGCCACGCCCGTT
>JBBPSD010000416.1:0-25935 GCA_038093415.1 Xerocomellus chrysenteron | reverse complement strand
AATACAATCCTGATAGCGCAGGAACACAAAGAGATGAGTGTCTAGTGGGAGACTCATGTAGACAGGTTCTTGTAGATGGTGACAAAGAGTAGAAGTGGTTCAAGAGTAAGCTGAAGAGGCTTACATAAATATGAACCAGTGAGAGAAAAGAACAAGATAGTTCAATAGAACCAAGTTCGATAAAGAGATAGACTGTAAGGCCCATCTTATATAGTATCTAATACTGTTTGTACATATTGATACTGAACTCTAATATCATAACTGTATAGTATGATAAGAGATAAGAGGTGAATCAGCTATTGGCTGATAAGAGTATGATGTCATGATAAGAGATAAGAATGACGTCATAAGTCTAGACCACAAGATAAGAGATAGCTTATCTTGATAAGGTGAGTAATATGAATAGCATAAAGATAAGGTCATAGACCGCTCTAGAATCTGGTATCAGGATAAGAATATCTGAATAAGAAATACCAGGATTCTCAACACTCCTTCTCACTAGAAATGTTATGATGGTTTGTAATGTAGAAGTCGAAGTGCCTTTCTTCCATCTTCAAATTTCTGTTTGCCCAAGTTCTTTGTGAAGATATCAGCGAATTGCTCATCAGTAGGAACATAGTAGAGTTTGATCTCTCCAAACTCCACTGATTCTCGTATGAAGTGTTCTGTCATCCAAACGTGCTTTGTACGGCCTTCTTGAGCAGGATTTGAAGCAAGGAATATAGCGCCTTGATTATCAACGCATAGAGGTAGAGGACCTAACTTGAATCCCAACTCTTCGTAGAAGTTGTGAATCCATCGAAGCTGTTTGGCAGTTTTGGTCATACCGCAGTATTCCACTTCTGTGGAAGAAAGAGTAACTCTTTGTTGTCGCCTAGACAGCCAAGAGACAATGCCATTTCCTAAGAAGATAGCATAACCAGTGGTAGAACATGATGTTTCAACATCACCAGCCCAATCTGTGTCAGAATAGGCATATAAACCATTGGAGTCACCTGTCCCAGAGTACACGATGCAGAGTTCCTTTGAGGAAGAAAGATAGCGGACTATATAGAGTGCCTTCTGCAAGTGTTCTTCTGTTGGATTGGAAGAGAACTGTGACATTTTGATAACAGCGAAAGATATGTCTGGCCTTGTTCCCAGCATGATGTATAACAGTGATCCAATGACCGACTGATAGTGACTGTGAAGTGTTGCATTCGACGAGTTCTGGTCAGAGTGGGGTCTTGGGTTATACCCGGTAGGGAGAGGTACAGAGACAGGTTTACAATTCTCTTGGCCAAATCATTTAACGACTTTCTCCGCATAGCGGGTTTGGTCCAAAGAGATTGTCCTTTTCTTGTGGTCTTGAGTGATCCTCATGCCTAGGTACTCTTTTGCTTGACCTAGATCTCTAGATTCCCATCGTTTCATAAACTGAGCTTTATGAGAAAGGACCTGTTGCTTATTGCTACCCATAAAAAGAGCATCGTCAACGTAAATGAGAAGTAAAATGATTTCTTCACCAATGATCTTGAAGTAAGTTCCTGGGTCTGCTTTACAGCGGGTAAACTTCATCTCCAGGAGGCTTTTGTGCAGTTGCTTGTTCCATTGAAGGACAGACTGCTTTAGTCCGTAGATGGACTTCTTCAATCGACAGACCTTTTTCTCCTGACCCTTTACTACGAAACCCTCCGGTTGATCCATATAGATCTCTTCATCCAGCTCGCCAAAAAGGTAGGCAGTTTTGACATCTAGAGCTTCGATTTCCCAATCATGAAGTGCTGCTAGTGACAAAAGAAGTTGAAATGTTTCAAATCTTGTGACTGGAGAGAAAGTTTCTTCATAGTCTATTCCGAAGATCTGTGCAAATCCTTTTGCGATGAATCTTGCTTTTTTGCGACCGTCAGATTTAACAGCAAACACCCATCTTCCTTTGATGGTGCGACAACCCTTAGGTAGGTCTACCAGTTCCCATACCTTTCTCTCATGCAACAATTTTATCTCATCGTTCATGGCACTTTTCCATAATCCTTGATCTTCCTTAGAGAGTTTAAGAATGTCTCTATACTGTTTAGGAAGAGGACTGTTAGTGGATTCCACAGCCATGGATAAGTGATGACGAATCCATTTCGATGAATACATCTGCCCAAGATCATCATCTTCGTTTGTAGGTTGTGGTTCGACTTGCATAGACTCCTCCTGAATAGGTGCAAGTCCTCTAAGATCTTGCTCGATTTGGATTGGTGGTCTATCCCCATAAGTACTATCAGGAATAATCCTGGGTATAGGGATGCGAGCAGATCGTCTTGCTTCTACTGGTAGATGAGTAAGAGTTCGTTCTTCCAAAGTAGAATGATCTTGATAAGGACGGTTACGAAACTCGACTAAAGTTTCATTAGGATGTTGTCTTGGTGGTAGCCAGATTCGAGGGCCAGTAGGAGGAATCTTTTCCTGTTCTACCGTTTGTCTCTCCATTTCTGGAGGCGAATCCGAGTGTTACAGTTCATCTCTTATCACATGGTATCTTTCTTCTTTCATTCTTACGACATACTCATTTACTCTTCGGTATGTGTTCCTATGATTGGGTACATTGTCTGATCCTTTTGAGTTCTCTCAACTCTTCCTTTATCGAACTGTGACCCCACGCCGTTCTTCTTCCATTCCTACCGGACGGGATTATACCACATTACTCATTTACGCTTACTAATGAATCCTTATCTACGAACAGCCCCTCCTTCTATCCGATTCTCTCGTATCGGATACGTGTTCCTTATTACTCATCAGATTCTATCTTGTTCCATGGAGTTCTTCGCTTACGCGTTCCTTGGTATAAGTAGCTAGCTGCATGTACAACAGTCCCCATTCTTGTTCTACGCAATGCAGCGTATTCTTGAGTCCTTGAGCAATCGGCTTGAGACCTTCGCACCTTAGTACCTTTGACCTAGTACCTCTGTTTCAATCAAGGATGCAGTGTCTCTTCGTGAGTACCTCCCTTGAGACAACCTGGTTCCGCTACGACCTACAAGAGTACGTCTCGCGTAACAGTTTCAGCGTGATGGATTCCCAGAAAAACAAGTGTCCATCACTATCATGCCTCTCCCTGACGAACTTTGAGATGAGCTCGTGTACTTGCTCGCTGGTCTGTCTGTTCCATGTGAGAGTAAGTACTGCCGTTGACTTTCAGAATCAGTTGATAACATGCATTAAAGAACAAATTGATACTTCTATCACCATCATTCGCACCATCAAGTGGCAGACTACAAAAGGGAACGACAACCCAGTAAGTATTCAGTGTATTCACGTATACAAATCCTTAACCATTACTCCATATAGATCTTGTTTTCCGCTGTTTATGATGCCTGTGATGTCTTGAAAGCGAAGTCTGAAATGGAGTCTCTTTCACCAACTGATCTGAAGAAAAGCAATCTTATCCTTCTGGAAGCGAAGATTAATCACTACTGCGTGAAAGACCCGAGAGATGACAAGTGGGGCCAACGTGCCCAACTCGAAATCCTCGGCATCTCCTTACTCCACAGTGCCAATCTGACCAAAGCGGATGAGCAGTTTAAAGGTAAAGACATCAATGACTTGTGGATTTAAACATCTACTCTCTCGTGCATGTATGAAGATGATAACAATTGATTGACAATACAGCTTCCTTTGTAGTTCGAGATCATGTCCATACAAATCTCATGTACTATTACAGCCATATGAATGAGTTGCACTGATCTGTACATTCAACTTACACCTACATCAGACGAACAGATCAAACCGAAATCACTATGATAACTTGTGGTTTTTTTTTCCTGCAAATCTCACAGCATGCATAAACAATTTCCATCGTGAAACAAATACATTACATTACACAGTCCGGGAAGACTTCTGTTCTATGTGTAAGCTTGTGCCATTTGTGCAGCCCACCTAATTATCATCAGCTTACTCATACAATAGTTGCACGCTATCAGAATTATGAATGGCTCATCCTTCAATAACTTGTGCAAAGAAAAATTGTGCTTCGTCAGTGAGTCACTGACAAGCTCAGATGTGAGCAACAGGAACAAGTAGAAAGATTTTATGCTCAGCCAAAGTGAAAGGTACACTCGCGTCATGGTAGACAATGAAGTTTCCACCCCCCTCTGCATCAGTGTACTGCATGATTTCCTGAACAATGTTTCCACAAGGAAAAACACCGTTCATGCTAGGAATGATAAATTTCCCATCGCGACTGATAATGATTTCTGTGGTGAGAGTATTAGGCATGAAGCCTGGAGAAATGAAACATAGCTCAGTAGGAAGGGATGAAAGTGCAGGAGGCAACCACAAATTAGACTGCATGACAAGTCAAAGGAAGAAGCGACAACAGAAAGCCCCTAGAACTTGAACAGGCATCGTTAGGAGCTAACTTGTCTTCATTCCCAATAAAAGACTTAAACCCATCAGAATCTCAACTGATTCGAGCACTACCGATGACTAGGAGGAAGCACAGACTATAACTCTCCTTTCAATTACAGTAATCAGTACAAATGAATGGTTCACAGTGCACTACACAACGACGACCATCACATCTTTCTTCACACAACAACCACGAAATCTGCTGCCTTTCAACTCCTAACCTGCACACGCATCCTGATATCGAGACTCCCTCTTCTATCACCACTAATAGACATCCGTGATCTAAACTGGATCGACATGTATTTGGACATTCCTTTGAATGCCCACAAATATGACCGTAACCTCTCCTTGCAATACAAGATCTTAACACATTAGCATGACAGGAAACAAAAACACACCAAATTAAATCATTCACCCATATTGCGCTAGGTGACCAAACCCTGAATCCATGAAGACGATATTTTTCATATGACAGCAGCATGTAAGTCGTATATTGCTTTCTGAAGTCTAACAATGGATTCGGAAACCCAACAGCACGACTTGAAAGAGTCGGATAGGTGGAGAAGAATGTATCCACAGAAATGTAATTCATTACCAGGGACGAATGAAATTGAAAGAGCAGGGAAATGGGAGATGGCGACCGAGTCACCATAACATTGATTGCACGACCAGCCAGTAAATTGGAAACACAAACGACTCATGCAACTTCATTGCCTGGATAGCATCTGTCGGCGATGACCGTAGAGACTGAAGTAAAACCACTTTGTTGCAAGCCCTGTGAAAGATTTTGGAAATTCTCCCGAGCGACATAAACATCCACATCATGTGGAAACCAACTGCTGTCATCTATCACAAAGATGAAAAACAATGCAAATGATCCAGAAATAACCACATTGCTGTCACATAGCTGCATACAAAAGCTGCGGGAATCGTTCTCGAACCGACTTGATAACCTGTGAAACCGACAGAGAGCATAGTCCCGCATCAGTGAGTTCATGCAGTGACATGCAGCAGCAAGGAAGAGGAGCTCAGACAGTGGCAAGCACGACATGACCATCTACCAAATGTCCCGCTGACCTTCAGCGAAAAAGCGATGCATGCAAAAATGAACAGCAGCAACTATGATGGTAGGAATCAGAAACCCCACTGAGGATTATAGGAGCAATTATACACAGACAAAGATAGTAACCAGAACAACCCACACACCTCCTAAACCACAAACCACACCACAAGCATGCCAGCACTTACAAGCTCTGTCCATGCATACTTTCATGTCACTCCTTACCACAAAGAACAGGTGGATGTTTGCATGCTAGCACCACGTTTTGACGCAGATACCCGCCATGAGATTTCCGTCCGATTCTTCATGAACAGATGTATGGGCGTATCCTGGCATATGCCGACAACAGTGAATGTGATTTCTTCAAATCATGTATTAATGGCGTATTGGGATAAGGACATCATGCTGGGAATAGAAGGCATTATTTTCCCTCGCATCCTTATATTCAAGCGAAGAGGGCAAGTTGACGACATTGACGATAATGACACACACGAAATCCAAAATGTTATCACCCAGTTGGTTCATCCATCATTTCCAGATCACCCTAAATTCATCCTAACTTTGAATTGACACAGCGTGACTATCGCTTGCAGGTCACTGACAAAAGTTGTGCCCCCATCAAAAACATTCTGATCAGCAGCCTATACATCCAGTCCAACTGGGCGTCTGGAATAGAACCCTGTCAGGTTTGCCAACAAATCAGTGGCAACTTCAACATCCATAATCTACATGACTTTTTTCCCAACCGCTTCAGAATCACGCACGCCATCATGAACATCGAAATGCACACGGAAATGCACAGACTAATTTGCCTATTCGATAAACAAAAACACAACAAGGATCAGGATTGTCCTTATCTGTTTCTCCTTTTCCACCAAGAATATCATCTTACAAATTTCACACTGGACCACATGCAGCTCGCAGCCGAAGCATACAAACAGTAACTTATGATGATACTGTCTAACACAACAAAACTAATATCCCCTCCGCAAATCACAGCATCATAGACCACATCCCCACTCACAATTAAGATGCTTAGTGACTTTATTGTGGTAGAGCACTACTCTGTGTACACTACAACAGTGACAACTGCTATTGACAACAACCAAGTTTAATCATCCTGTCTGAATCAAACAAACGTACGACAAACGTTTGATGGATGGGTCCAGGTTTGCCCGAAGGGCCGTTGAATTCCTACGTAATCAAAAAATTGCGGTGTCATCGGGAGTCGGGTGGGGCCCGGCGCGAGCATCCTCGCTTGGACTGGGGAGTGTAGCTACAATAGTTGCCTGCCGGCCCATATCACCGTATTCAGCGAGCTAGCAACGTCACACCTCCCGCCACCCATTCATGACGCCGAGATGGAAAGAATCATCACTACGTCGTACTCTTCATTCGACCTCGACGTGGCCCTGACCAACAACATCATCCTCATTCGACATACATGAATGAGCACATGACACACCAACAAATCAATGTAGCGGGCTTTGCCACGACAGCCCCTACGGATTATTTGTTGGAGGGCTTGCCGCGTCTGGCATTCAATAACCAATCAAGCGATTACACCACGCCATAGGCTGCCACCCGGCGAACCCAAAGTGTCCATTTGGTGTGCGGACACGAGGTAATAAGGCACGAGGCGCGCGAACAGTGGGAGATTGTCGTCCGAGGCACTTCACTTAAGTCCCGGGCCGGCTTCACCCTCGACACCTTAGGTGTCGCCGGCGTATTTGGTGGCGACGAGGCCGTGTCGGTCATGGCCACTGTCCATGTCTACGAGAACAGGCGGGCGGTATAACACCAGTACAAAACATGATGACCTTTGGGAACAACCACCTCTCGGTCGAACACCGTCCCTCGGCGTGGAAGCTCACGGTAGATGCCAGGGGTGCGTTGTCGCGCGTAAAAAGGGGCGAGCTCGAGGAGGGAGACGGCGGGGTCAAATTCGGCTATGCGGACGCCGGTTGAGGAGTCGGTGAGACCGCCGTAGTGTCGACACGTGCGTCTCTCTGAGTGCGCTCCACCAGCACACTGCAGACCCGGGTACGAGCTTACCGCTACGGCCAAGCCATACGACTGGACGTACACGACGACCCATCCCGGACATCACCCCCACCCCGACGAACCATCCGACTCAGAGAAGTGGATAGATGCCGACCCAGACAACCCCGCACACGCCATCCCGCTCGCCGAACTCACCAGACCAGACCAGATCCTGTTCTACGCAGGAGTCTACCTGTTGGAAGACGAGCTGCGCGACAATGGATCGTCCCACTTGGTCGTCAGAATAGTCAGTGTGCTCTCGATGTGTCCTTGGCGTCGTCGCTCACGTGCTCGTAAAGCGCGTCATACCTACCTGCATCTTTATCCTTGCGCGATTCACGTTGCGCGTGAACGGATGGGAGGCACCGTACGATCGGGTGAAACGGGTTTTGTCATACAAGTCGCCCGTGGACATGTCTCACTAGCGATCCTACAGCAACTGCTTAGACGTAACGACTCGGACTTGACTCGGACCGCTCACGGACGTCAATTTCATTGCAAAAATGCCGCCCGAAGCGAGCCAAAACATCGGCGCCGGCACCCGATGGAGGGGACTTAGGACAGGTACAAGTGTCAAAGTTGGAGGCTAGAGGACGATCGGTAACGCGTACCAGTAGAACAAGGTGCAACACACATCATTCAGGATTCCCGGAGCAGATCCTCCAGCATTTGCCTCACATCGCCCGCCTTCAGCCTCCCTCCGCTCAGTTGCATCACTTTCCCCATTATCCGATTCATCACTTTCACATTCCCGTCTTTCACTTTCTGAACTTCTTCAGGAAGCGCCTCAATCGCCTCTAAACACCACGTCTTCAACAGGGACCCGTCGTCGTCGGATACCGCCAGCAGACCCAACTCTCTTGCCAGCACCGACGGGGAACCTGTGGAGCGTAAAGTGACCATGTGACGTAACAACGCCTTTCCCGATCGCCCTTGAGATCACGCATGAGCAACGTTCGCAGAACAAACTACATCGTACACACCCGTCATCTTCCCGCATTGCACCATGTCCACCAACTCGCCCATCTGCGCCACCGACACCGGATTGTCGCTAAACGTCTCTTTGCGAGCAGTGAGTTGACCCAGGAGCTCGTGGATCATCCTAACGCAATCTCAGAACGCAATGCCCAATACGGTGATCGAACCCATACATACCAGTTCACGGCCGCCTTGGCGGATCGTCCTTGTGCGAGGCGGTCAAAGTACTGGACGGCGCCTCGGGGAGGTTCACCATCAAATCGGACCTCTCGTCCAGCGTCCACGGTCATGAGGACCTCTGCTTCTTGCTCCGTCAAACCTACGCGCATCAGTCGCGCACGTGTCTCTTGAGGGAGCTCTGGCATATGGCTCCGAACACGATCGATGTATTCCTACAAACCGGGATTAAACGCACGACGAACGTGGACGAAAAGAGATACGAACGGGAGGCAGGAGGAGTGGCGGCAGATTGGGGTCTGGCATGTATCTATAATCTGGGGAGTCCTCTTTGCTTCTCAATTTGAACGTCTCCGCCTTGGCCTCGTCGAATCCGCGCGTCTCTTGGAGTATGGTCTGACCGCGTGCGAGGAGGTCGATATGACGAAATACTTCGGATGCTAAGGGTCCATGTAACGATCTATATTTGGGAACGAGGAGGGACGTACTGATGGCTACCATCATGAATTTGACACTATTGAGGTTCTTGATTTCGCATCGCGTCCCCGGGGGTTGTCCAGGTTTATTCACGGACACGTTCACGTCACACCTGAGCGAACCCTGAGATACATCGTCAGACGGGGGAGGACGCGGGGGCGATGGACTCACAAGCTCCATGCTGCCGTCGCTGGCCCCGACGGCCCTGAGCATGGCTTGGAGAGTGCGAACATACTCGCCCGCCTCCTCTGGAGACCTAGACATATAAACAGAGCACCCATTGTACGAAATCCGAGTGTCGAGACGTGGCTTGAAAACGGACCTCATATCCGGTTCAGAAACGATTTCCATGAGCCCCGAACCCGCTCGGTTGAGGTCGACCTGCGTGTAACGGCGACGCGCATCGAATATCGACTTGGCGGTATCCTGGGAAAAGAAAGCTGCGTGGTGAGAATCTGCGTGGGACGCGTTCGAGACGCGCTGCAAACCTGTTCCAGTTGTATCTGGGTGATACCAACACGGACGTCATCCCGCGCTAAGGCCAAATAACCACCTCTCGCCAACGGCGCTAACCCGAAACTTATGTATAAGCGCCCCGCATAGACGCGCACGAGGCAAAAAGACGCATCACAACTTACCATAGCGCTGCGTGATTTGATAGCCCGCGGGGAGATCAGCATAAAAGTAATGCTTCCTGTCGAACGCGGAGCGCGACTGGACTCGTGCGTTGAGCGCGATCGCAGTTCGGACGGCGAGTTCGACGCAGTTGGGGTTCAACGTCTGCGTGTTTGTATGAGACGCTTGCGACCGACAAGACAAGCTGACGCGAGCGAGTGACGCACCGGAAGTGTCCCAGGCAATGCGGCATCATAAAAGGCGACAAACGAGTTGGGTTTTTCCCCAGGCTTGGACGTCAGCGCGTCTGCATGAAAAATGTCACGTCCGGAGTACCCAGATAAGCTTGATACCAACCTGAAAAGAGTTTTCTCCGTGACTTGAGCTGAGCATGGACCTCGATGCCCACGAGGACCTCCCAACCAGGCCATCGTTGGTCCTCGCGTGTCGCGCGTTCGCCATGTAGACTTTTGAAGCTGAACGATCTCCAGAGTTGCTGCAGCCGTCGAGCCCGCCATGGACATTGACGAACAATCATCAAGGAGAGTTTCCTTTCCTGGCTAGGTGATATTTTGGCTGCCAAGCACCGTTTTGGGCACATTGTTGAATCCCAACCGCGATGACATCTGATGATGAGAAACGTCATTCACTGCCTGTACAATTTACGGAACCGTCAGCCAAGTGGAGAAACGAGCGAGCCACACTGGCATGAGGCTTCCAGAAGGGTTATCTACGGGGGAACCGGGACGTCCGACCCTTCAAGGAAGTCGATTTCTTCGCATTTGGGTTAATGCAACACCGGTGCGGCCTGACCAGACAGATCTCACAGGAGGCCTACATGCAGCAACCAACACTATTTTCTCTTCCCCTTATTGCTGTCGAGTTCACCTTCTTCCCCGTCTGGGTACTGGATAGGTTTGTTTCCTCACTGCCACTCAGTGGATCGCTGAACGGGCCTGAACCCCATTCCCGCACCCGCTGTGGTGTATCCAATGGACGCCTTCTACGAAGAACTCTGAAAATGAGCTCATCTTGAGCCCCTCGATCGGACAAGCATCAACCATGGACGCGAAACAAGTCTTGCGATCATAGCCTGAGAGGTCGTGAAGAGTGGGTATCTCACACGATTCGTATTACGGTTTTAATAGTGCTACAAGTCGACCGAAGACGTCTCGTGATGTAGATGACAAGAGCAACATACATCGTGACTACACATCTTGCCAGCTACCTCCGTTCCGTGTGATCGCATGAGCAACGGGTCGCAGAACAAACTACCACGTATACACCTGTCATCATTGCACCATGTCCACCAACTCACCCATCTGCTCCACCAACACTGGATTGTCGCTAGGCATTTTCTTTGCGAGCAGCGAGTTGACACAGGAGCTCGTGGATCATCCTGACCCGATCTCAGAACGCAATGCCGAATACGGTGCTTGAACCCATACATAGCTCACGGCCGCTTTGGCGGATCGTCCTTGCACGAGGCAGTCAAAGTACTGGAGGGCGCCTAGCGCTGGTTCACCATCAAACCGAACATCTCGTCCAGCATCCAGGATCATGAGTACCTCTGCTTCTTGCTCCGTCAAACCTACGCTCCTCAATCGCGCACATGTCACTTGAGGGAGCTCTGACATACATTTCCAAACACGATCAATGTACTCCGACAAACCGGGATTAAACGTATGACGAACGTGGGCGAAAAGAGAGACGAACGGGAGATAGGAGTGGCGGCAGATTGGGGTCTGGCATGTATCCATAATCTGGGGAGTCCTCTTTACTTCTCAATCTGAACGTCGCTGCCTTGGCCTCGTCGAATCCGCGCGTCTCTTGAAGTACGGTCTCACCGCGTTCGAGGAGGTCGATATGACGACATACTTCGGATGCTAAGGGACCATGTAACGATCCGTATTTGGAACGGGAACAGGCGAGGAGCGACGTACTGATGGCTACCATCAATTTGACACTATTGAGGTTTTTGATTTCGCATCGCGTCCCCGGGGGATGTCCATCTTTGTTCACGTTCACGTTCACGTCACACCTGGGATACATCGTCAGACGGGGAAGAACATGTGAACGATGTACTCACGGGCTCCATGCTGCCGTCGCTCGCCCCGACGGCCCTGAGCATGGCTTGGAGAGTGCGAACATACTCGCCCGCCGCCTCCTCTGGGGACCTAGACAAGCAGAGCACTCATTGTACGAAATCCAGGTGTTGACGTAACTTTAACACGGACCTCACATCCAGTTCAGAAACGCTTTCCATGAGCCCCGAACCCGCTCGGTTCAAGTTGAGGTCGGCCTGCCAGTGCAACGGCGACGGGCATCGAATATCGACTTGGCGGTATCCTGGGGAAAAAAAATGCGGTGAGCTGGGGAGATTGGAGCTGCGTGCACCGCTGAGCGCCGGGCAGCGGGATCTCGCGGTGGAGAGCGAGCGAGACAGGAACGATCGCGTTGCTGAAGAGTAGGTTGGTTCGAAATGACTTCTGTTCCTAGTCAGGGGTGCAGGGGTGCCTGAAGGGCTTATTTCGTCATCACAGTAATACAAGACACCCGTAAGTATGATAAGCAAGTTAACACCACGACACAGATACAAGCTGCAGCCAGAAAACAGAGGGTAGATAAGAGAACAATGCTTGCAATGAGAGAAATGGAATTGAGGCTTCCGATGTTAATGTAGGATCGTTGTCCGATATACAGGTAAGTGTTAGCTATTGCCATAGTTGCAAAATTATGAGGGTGATTCGGTGGGGTGAGCGTCATGTCACTGTGTAAGAAAGAATTTCACTCAGGATTTTCTTCGCTTCAGCTCCGGGTCCCGGCCGCTATTATCGAACTGTCTTTTGCGGCCGACAGCGGGTGGACAGGCTTCTAGATATCACAACGGCGGTCAAGGAAGAAATCGGAAGAATCGAATCAGCAGCACGTACCAAGATGCCGTCGCTCTTCAGCCAACGATTCAGTGATGGCCGAAATGGAGTTCGCGATGGCGCCAATGGACGGACGGTCACTTGGCCTTTGCCAGCATTGCAGAATCAAGTTCCAATCTCGCTCACAGATAGGATGGCGCTCTGGACGTGGTGGGAAGTTTCCTTTGGCCGCCTCCAAAACGATGATGCTGTCGTGCAGGTCCCCCCACGGAAACTGTCCGGAAAGGATCTGGAAAAAGGTTTACGTATCCCCCTTTCACTGCAGATGACACTCACCTGAAGCATGAGGCAGCCAAATGAAAAAATATCGCTCTGCGTCGATGCCTTGACCTCATCGGCTCTGACAAGCAGCTCGGGGGCAGCCCATTGATAGGTCCCCGGAAAACACGTCCGGCTGGCAAGCGAAGATCCACCATGGATCCCTCCAAGGACATGGCAAAAACCAAAGTCACTAAGGCACGCTTTGCCATTGCAATCGATGAGTACATTTCCCTGTTGGTTCGTCAGTCCAACATTGAAAACAGAAAAATAGGGGACTGACACTCGACAAGTCTCCATGGACCACAGGGAATCCGTGCACTAACCATGGTAACAACAAAATGAAATCAATGGGTTGCGAGGTCAGTAAGGAGAAGATATGTACTATATTGCAGCCCTGCCGCGATACCTTCGACCTGCCACACAGTAAGACAAATGACCAAATCGGCGGAGTGAGCACAGAAATCACCAAACGGAACCGAGCGGGAAGATCAAGTTGAGAGTCCTTTTCAGCCAAATACTTGTGGAGTTTTCCACCCGAGATCCAAGGGGCCACGGTGGAGGTAGTATTCCCAAACCCACTCGCAATGCCCAACAGTCTCACAACGTTAGGATGATCGAAATTATGCCACACTTTGATCTCCCGACGTAAGTCCTACGCGACAAAGCGAAAGTGAAGCGGATGGTTCACCAAAGCACCGAGGAAGCAGAATATCAATGAATTATCACCTTCGAGAATTCTAGTTGGGTGCCATTTTTGGGATACCACTGTCGAAAGACCTTCACAGCAACCTGCTCGTTCATCAGCAAATCATGGGGTCACGCAGATGACACAGCACAAACCACGGTTTCACCCCCGCCTGAATCTTTATCGCGAAGCTTGCACTTGTATACAGATGCGTTACCTCCAAAATCGACGGGATCATTGTGAAGACGTTCGAGACGCTCTGTGAGATTAGGAATGTCTCTAAAATGTAACTCCATAAGACCCACGACGTCCTGACGAAGACGTGCTTCGGGAAGCGGATCAGCACGTCACGATACCATTGGTGAGCACGCGGCAGATACCACTCACCGGCCGGGGAGGGAGGAGGCATCGAAATTCCGGGATATCTTGGGCCAGGGGCCGGAATGGCGTCTGCAAGGGGCAGAACCGCTGAGGGAGCCAGGGACTCGGAGTCGTGCAATCCGGGAACTTCAACGATGTAATTCGTTCTAGAGTGTGCGCGTGAGGGTGACATAACATCCATGTATATCTGGTGGCATTCGGGACAGCCCTTGAACCTTGGATCTGGGTTCTTGCTCTTGACGAACCTTAAAATAGCGGAGTAGATCGTCCAATGGTGTTCCTCCCACGTAAACCGTTCACCACAGCATGTCTTGTTTTGATCTAAATAATGTTGTTTCAGGTCATTTCGGAGGCGAAGATCCAGAGGGTCAGTAGGCTCCGGTAACGAAGGGGTTTCCATGAAATCTTCCTCCAGCAAATCGGCCCAGTAGCTGTGCCAGAACTTATCGCCGGAAAGGAATGAGTGAAACCGAGAGACCAAAATCCATGCAACTGTCCCTATGAACACTGTTGGATGGTGGGCGCCCTCTGCAAAGCCGACTGACAAGGAGTCCAAGTACTCATCTGGCGACAAAGGCGGAGAAGGATTTAAGGAGTAAATCCCAACTCGGCATGCGTACTTTGTAACTTCGAGTCGTACAACATCAGGATACATATTGATCCAAGGGAGATATTCGATATTTCTTGCGCCAGGACGGTAAACGTCCCGCAACAGCTCATCTCCTCTCAGCAAGGAGGATGGGTGTAGACTTCTTGAAATCACGGCTTCAGCGAACTGAAGCATCTCTAGATCATCGCGGGTATAGTGGAGAATGGCATCAAGAGCCACGAAAGAAAAGGCCAAAAGCATGGGAACTCGGGGATTGTTCCGAGAATGTTCAGCGGCATACACCAGGTCGTACAACTCCTCTGCCCTTGAAGGTGTTCAGAGAACGGAGCGATCAAGGACTGTGTACTCACCGGGACTTGCACGCCTCACAGGCATCAGCATCAAGACATACCATGTCCAATCCATTCTCCTCTCCCAACCACGTGGCCATACGGAACCAATCAGGGACTGGATCAGAAAGAAGCTGCAATCCCAAACATCGACATTCCATGGCATTCCTCTTCTCCTCGAACTTCTGCCATGCCTCGGGCTGTCCAGGGAACCGCGGAAACGAACCAAGTAGGTAAGACACGTCTGCGTGCCATTTCCATAGCAAGTCATCAAGTCTGAAATTCGATCGGGAAGACCATCCCAGTTGATGATCCACTTCTTCTTTGCGTTTGGAAGTGCAGATCAACCAGTAGATAGCGGCAACTCGTTGTGCGGGAGTAGCTTCGCGAAGGCGTGCACTCTTCACTTGATGCTGCGAAATCGAACTGGAAATCGAATTCGAGTTAGGCCTTGAGGCGTGCCGCGCAATTCGACGATTTAGTGCTGCACGTGCAGAAACCCATTCTTCTTCTCTCAGGTCTAGCCAATCCGGCCATTTGACGTTTTTCCTAATCCACTCCTCGTCGCCATCTGCCCATAGCCACACATCATCTTGGTCATCGTTGCCCTCGATCATTTGCAACCACAGGTCCTTGGTATTGGAGCACTGTGGAGACATGGAACAATCATGGGGATTTCGGCTTTCCAGCGTGAGATAAATAAAGGAGATGCGCGAAGGCCCCTTGTTGTCTGTCTGGCCCGGCTGCAACGAGATAAAGTTCCGGTCATCATTAAGAACTTCGACCGGGGAACTGTGGGCACACTAAATAAGGGAGTGAACGACGTTGAAGAACCATCACTCACTGCGAACTGCTTCCAGACGCGTTTTCAAATTCAATGGCAGATGTATGCGGCAGCGAGGTCCCGGGAAGTAGGTGGGAAGGGCCTCTGATCTCGAGATAGCGCGCAGATGTACTGATAGGCAGTGGACCTGCCGTGTCATTGACTGCTAGAAGTTGTTGTGTCCGGTATGCGCCAATGAGATGGCTCATCCTAGACAGAACCCGGCGTTTGAAGTGCAACTCGTAAAGAAATTTCACCTTCCAGGATCGCGAGTTACCAGTGTGAGTTACCAATATATGTAAGAGAGCCGCTTGAACACTGCAGAGTTACTAGACAGTGTCAGTGTAGGACGCTGCTCCACTATGCGAAAAATTTCACCCAATCGAGCCGCGTTGTGTACTGCTGTTTCTCCTCTCCCAAAATTGATGTCGGATATATAAACATCCGATACGTACGGTTCTGTCTGCAATGCACCACCACCCGTTCCTCCGATCTCACTAGCCTGCCTCCCACTATACTTCATGTACGACGCTTTGCTACAACATGGCAACCGCCGTGGTCGAGTCCGGACACATCACACCCACACCCACACCACCGCCATTATCCTTGCAGATCTCGAGACCGGGACCGTCGTCCCCAAACTCGAAGAGTACGAGTTCTACAGGACGGTGCTCGGGAGTCCAAAGTATGTCGTCGCACCTATGGTTGACCAGAGCGAGCTGGTGCATCGTGCGCCGTGTGACTTTGCTACATTTTTGGGGCTAACTGGTATTGATTTAGCTCGGGTCTTTTGTGCGGTTATCGGTGGTCAATGGTAAAGTAGCCATGGAGGGTCTTGGCACGGCGGTATGGTGTACAGGTGAGCTGGTTTCCGCCTCTTACATTGTATCAATATACAGACTTCCATTGCAGCTCGTTTATACCCCGATGATCAACGCCAAGGTAAAATTGGAGCCCTTTCAGGCGGATTCTATCCACTAACATCACGCTACGTCCAATGCGCGGTGTGCTATGTTTGATACACACCCTAGATGTTCTACCTTAATAAAGGAAAGAAGGGCCACCGCGATAAATTCTTCAGTCTCTCTCATGGCGAGGAACGTGGACCTGCTGATCGCTCCCTTGTCATTCAATTCTGCGCCAACGATCCCGAGCAGCTACTCGAGTCTGCACTGGTACTCCAAGACCACTGTGATGCGATTGACTTAAACTTGGGATCTCCACAGGAGATCGCACGGTCTGGCCGCTATGGGGCGTTTCTAATGGAAGACTCAAGTCCATCATCATCCCTCCACCAACCCTGATTTTGGCGCCTTCCTTCACTCACAAAAGTCAAACCTTGCATCGGGAGCTCAAAGTGCCAGTCTTAGCCAAATTCCGTGTGTTTCCCACCGTCGAAAAGACGGTCGAATACGCACGTATGCTTGAGCTCGCGGGCGCCCGAATACTCACCTGCCACGGCCGCCTACGCGAGCAACGTGGCTAAAACGCCGGATTGGCCGATTGGATCAAGATACGCGCCGTCAAGGAGGTCGTCTCTGTACCCGTCTTTGCGAACGGCAATATCCTCTACTACTCTGACATCGGGCGGTGTTTGGCAGAGACTGGCGGGGATGCGGGGATGTCGGCCGAAGGGTAGCTGTGGAACCCGGCGTTGTTCCCGTCGGCAAGCGTGGGTGTTGGTATTGATACGGACGCGAGGGACAGGCTTGTCCCGGGATCGAGACGCGCGTTCGATACGGGACTACACCTCCCGCATGCAAACCTATCCCTTGAATACCTGGATATCGTACAGGGTCTGATGACGCCAACGTCGCTGAGCGCAGTCAAGGGCCACCTATTCAAGTTGCTATGGCTTGCTCTCGCACGGGAGACCGACCTGCGGGACGAGCTGAGCCAGATTCGGGGTCCACGGTCGGTAGAACGGTATGTGAACGTGGTACGAGAGATGAAGCAGCGCATAGATGTACTCCGTGTTGTCGTGTATGGGAGTTTACATAGCCGATAGTGTTTCCCCCTTCTCTTTGCCTTTCTCGCCTTGATCCTGGGTGGAACTATGATTGTAATCTCATCGTGATGCAAAGGACAAGGAAGGTCTACCCGTCGAGGAACTGATCAGACTAGAGCCTACGACCGGGCTGAAGGTTCGCCCGCACTGGTTTGCCCAGCCCTACTTTCGTGTACAACCCACGTCCACAAAGAACGCGACGAAGATGGAGCCGAAGCGCGTGTATGATTTGGACACCGGTCATACATCAGAGGATGAAGACGGGAAAGTTGAAGAGGGAGAGAGGTGCATCACAAAAACTGCAAAATTAAGATATTCCCCGACGGTCAGCGGGGCGTACGATAGGCCAATATTATGTCAGCCCGAATGACGTCGGCGGGATACATTGTGAACAACGAGCAGGTCGTCTCAACTATATAAGATTATGGGTGTCGAGAGGAGCATCTATATGACACTAGTTTGTAAATCTACAGTGTACCATAGCCCTCGTCAGCGTAAATGTCATCGTCGAGTTCTTCCCCATCATCTGGAATAACACGGTGAGGATCTTCCTCCTCAGAGTCGTCGCTTTCGTCACTCTCGCCGCCCTCATTCTCCTCATCCGAGTCCTTGGCATCTGGAAGGATGAGTGTCCAAGTTTCGGGGTGCTCGTCTTCGTCCCCACCCAATTCACCCCCCAAGTCCAGATCTTCCCAGTTGTCTTCCTCGGCATCCTCCTGGGCTGCTGCTGGCTCTTCGCTCACCTCTCCACCTCCGGATTCATTGGCACCTGCTTCCTCCGTCTCCTCCGGACCTTCAAGTTCATCGTCTACCACCTTGCCGGTGTCACTCAACATGATATCATTCCACTCCCATGTTGCCTTGTGACCGATCCCCCCGCCTCGGAGTCGCATAAACATGTCTCGGTCAACGAACCTAGAACAATCTTAGCACTCTGTACTGTAGTTCAGTCAGATGACTCACATGTTCACGTAATAATATTTCCAGTCTGCATGTGGATCTTCTCCGTCTGGCTTTCGGCGTGCTCTCGAGACTCCAAGTAGGTCTGACGTTCGAAAATACCCGAATGCTGGTATGAGATGCACACCACGCACGACGCAGTCTGGGTCGAGAAAGCCGAACGCATCCGATGAATGCTCTTGATCAAAGAATTGGAGTCTGTGGAGGCGTTTCTCGGACCACCCAGAGGGATAATTTACATCTCGGCTAAACCAGCGCACGAATAGAACATTCATGCGTTCCGGCGGCAAGAATGCTGAAGTCTCATCCGCACGATGTTGTACCATGACGTGAAAAATGTCAATAACGCGGGCGTACCAGTAGGGGTGGGTCCGTTCATCCTCGTGAGACAGAACCATAATGTCAGCTCGTGTAAGAGGATTGATTGTATCTTGTTCCCGTCGCAAGTCATAGGTGGTGTAATTGACACGGAGCAGCGAGTGGTGGTAGATGCGGTCGTCCTTGATGTTGACACGACCACGGTCACTGTCGGAAAAGTTGTGCTCATCCCCATCGTAAGCAAGACCACGAGCACGCGCTAGTAAGTGGTCCTTTAATCGTGGGAGAAAATCCTGCAAGTCGGTCAGTCAGGTAAGACTGAGGCAGGGAAGACTTACGACGAATGCAGGATCGTTTGTATACCTTCCCAACCATGACGTGAGGCTATCTATCTTGCGTGATGTCTGAGCGATTGAATAATGGTCCGATGGTGAGGTACGGGAACGTCGTGGCTGAGACTCAGGCTGCCTTTGAAGATTGAAGTTTCTTCGTGCATTGTCAACCTTGCGAATGTATCGCTCAATGGCGTCTTGGTTGGCGATGCTCTTGACTGTATGTTCCTTCTTCTTTCCAGATCGCGGAAAGCGCCGTTTTACACGCCGGTGTTCAAGCTCGCCCTGACAGCCATTGAGTAACAGAAAAAATGAAGCACTCCAAGTACTTACTGTCTGTGTCGTGTAATTGTCTGTAGTTCCAAACATTCGTATCGTATCCACATAGTCTCCTAGAGCATGGAACTTGTATGTGTGAAGGTTGAGTTTCTTCTGCTTGGGACGAGATGTCACCAGGGGGATAGCATGGCCTTGCTTGGCTGACAATGCAGCTGTGCGACGACCACGCACTGCATATTCCTGAGGAAGCTCGGTGGTGTGGTAATACCCGCATGTCGTGTGTTCGAACTTGCGGGTTGAGTGGCCAAGATAGATTGTGGCTGCATCAAAAAGTTCCAGTGTTTGTTCAGTATGAAGCCGGAGTTTTGCGAATGCGTGCCAAGTTGCGAGATCAAAGAGTAAGTCAAGCACAATGTTGTTATGTCGGCCAGGCAGGAGACCTTCAAAGACAGGCATTGCGCACTGGATGGTTTGGCGAGTTAAAATAAATTGCAAGGAGCTTTTTCATTTACCTGGAGCAAGTCTTCAAAGTCTCGCGCTGCAAGACGTTTCATAGCTGAGGCATTCCTGTGAAAGCGTCGAATGGTTCCTCGTCCGAAAGTCGGAACTCGTCGGTACCTGGTTGTTTTAGTGAACAACAGACTCGGAGCTGCTGGATCAGTAAAGTACCTGTAGTTCAGCTGTTGTATTAATGTCCCCCCTGCAGCGCACAAAATACGCATCAAGTGAGTGAATATAGCCTTCCAAACCCCGAGCTCAAATTCATGTAACAGGTCCACAACGAGCATGAGGAAGAAATTGAAGTCCTCATCCGTGATACGCTGCGAGAAAGCATTCTGCATACATAATGTTAGTTAGTTTGGGTGTCGTCATGCCTAAAACACACCTCTGTTGGAACCAAGGATTGATCTGCCAAGAGATTCTGGACACGGACACCTTTCACACTTGCACCATGTTTAAATATATATTTGCGGGCTTGTGATACCTTCCTCTTGTGCGACTGGTCACTGATTCGAATGTCGCTCCTGCGTGTCTCCATATCTGTTGGCATACCCATTTTAGGCACATCGTTTTTCTCAACCAAACAACGTGGACAGAGACATAGCCCGAGATATTTGACACATGCGAGCAAGATCCTAGATTAGCCTGAGAGATCAACAGGTATATCATAATAAGTTTAGTAATGGCACGTACTTCTCAGGATAATCTGCGCCGTAAGTGTAGAACCGTATAAATGCACGACGTACAATCTTGTCAACAAATTTGATCACGAGGCCAGAGTTGTATGCTTCCACAAACTTCTCATTGAGAAGCAGTCTCCAAATGGCCTGCATTAAGTCACGTTTGCAGTGTGTATAAACATCGCTGGACGATCCTTCAACAAAGAACCAACTGTACGTATCCTGAAAGTCATCGGACAGCTGGACTCGGACATGGATTAGTATGCTGCTTATCCAATGATGATGACATACCGTCGGGATATAGGCAAGATGATGGCATGCAGCCGCAGTGGGTTTTCCATGGGTATATTTAGATTGATTACCGAAAAACATATAAATTGGCCAGAGAGATGCATCACCAAAGTTTGAGAGCTGGGTAGCATCTGACCAGAGTAAAATGGGAATAACAACACGTTCGAGATCATCTTCTGGCTGTCGTGGAAGGCTGTGTACACTATGATAGAAATTGATGGACTTGGGAGATGAGTAAGCTTCGCCAAAAACCTTGATGGGATCGGCTTCAGGGTTTGGTTGCCAATACTCTTCAAACGGAGTCAGGTGAAATTCTGAGGAGACCTGATCTTGAAATGTGGACATGATGATGTCAATGATATCACGGTGATATATGCCATCAACAGTAAGAGTAGGGATGGATGGTTCGTGTTCACCCAATGGCCATGACGATCCTTCATGCGGCAATGGAATAGAAACTGATGACTTTTTCCAGCCATAGTCAGCGTTGAATGGATTTGACTGATTGCGAAGATACTTCTCTATACGTTTCTTCTCGCGCTCATGATTGAACACACTCTGGACAGAGGGTTCGAACTGGGGGTCTGTAACAAATGACCATAGCTGGTTCAGTTCTGCACCAGACTTTTCATTTGTCCCGGAGTACTGCCAGCACATCAGGAGCCCCGCTGTAGGACTGCTAAATGCTGAGTACAAGGTTTCGGGTGTTATCTGAGACTCCGGTGCGATTTGCTCTGGTGCCTCAGAGTGCCGAGAAGCTTCCAAGGTAGGTGCGTCAACGATAGCATAAATATTGTCATCATCTTTGGGAATAAATGATGGTTGCATTGGATAGACTCGGAATAAGCCCATGTTGTTGGGTGGCGTTTGATATGCGACAAGCGGCGGGAGACGATCAACGAAAGGCTCCAGATCAGCTGAGGGTTGGCGAGAGCTCAAAGATGGAGGTGATGGCACATGTCGTAGCCCATTTCCAGTTGGCACGTAGTCTGTATATCTTGCCGGCAAGCGAATAGAGCGACCAGAGCGACCAGAGATGATGGCACTTGGCTCAGGACTCAGAGATGGAGAGAATCCCATAGTTACATCCTGTTCAAGAGCAAAGTGAGGCTGAGACGACCCCACTTCTGAACTTTCAACCTGCTGGTTGAACATTAGAGTGCTCGTGCTCGATATATGAAAGAAAAGATATATGTACCATATTCTCTTCAGGATAAATGGTTTCATCATGAGCATTCGACGCAGGTTTTGGATTAGTCGAAGATGACCCGATGGAGGCATGGATCTCATCAGGAACGAGACAGGCATCACGAGATGCTTTTAGGGTGATTCTTGAATGTTTGTGTGTACGAGCAAGATTTGATTCTATTTCAGCAAGCGCTCGACATTTGGGTTCATGGGAGTGAAGCTTTTTGTGGGTGGTGAAAGACTTTCGACATCCGAGGCAGGGGTGCATGGGATATTAGGGCTCAAGGGGAGTAGACGACTTCAAGTTGAAGCATCATGATCATAACAGACTTATATTCTGATCCCATTGACGTTCTACATGCTGAATAGGTAAATAAAGATGAAATCTGTTATCTGGGAACTTAATGGTTAGAAGGTGTAAGGCAACGAGGAGGAAGGAAGCTTCCATCCCCTCCGAGTCCAGGCTTCAAGGATCACGAGTAAAATGGCTGTTGATTAACTGTAAGTAAGAGTTCATGCTAGTGATAGTAAAAGTTCACGCGGACAGACCGCAATGATCGTGGCCAAGCGTCCTAAAAGTCAGTGAGGTGGATATACAAGTTGATGACTCGGAGCAGAGAGAGATAAGACGCCACCTCCACGGCTTACCAATCATTGCGTCTTCATCCGCTACCACTGCCACCATGGCCCCTGATCCCCCTCAAGTGCAAGATGGCAACTTGGACACCTCTAAAAAGTATGTGATATTGTGATGATATACCAGGTAGTCATTTAACCGTTCCATTAAGGTCCAATAAAGGGAAAAAGAAAGGTGATAATGACTCGATCTATCTCTCAACTGCACGTACAATTGCACGTTGTCATGACCTCTGGTGTGAGCCCGACAAAGTCTTCAAGATTGCACGTCTCCTTCACCAAGAAGAAGCAAGCAAGTACGGCGACCTTGACGAGGATGAGCTGGCAAGAAAAGCCCGTGAGGACTACTTGAACACCATGTGGGTTCGTCATCCATTAATGGATACAACATTTCTAACCTTGCTTTCCATTTCGCAGTCCAGAGGAATCACGAGAGTTTGCTGTTAGAGCATATTGCAAGTTGATTCAGATGATACCGAGCTTGAAGACGATGGTCGATGACCCTGAAAAACACGATGAGCTTTTGGGTATTGGTTCTAAGGTAAATTTCATATGCATATATGCGCATATACTCACGTTTCCTTGTCTCCGTGGGTCTCTAGATCATGGGAGAAATCAAGAATACACGTTCAACCGATGCAAGCCGCCTCAAGGCACTTATCCCCAAGTACGCATCACCAAACCCACTCGACGTCACAATCATCAAGCCTCCTATCATTGTTACAAAGTCGAAGGCGGAAATGGGACTGAATCATCCACTCCTCGCTCGATGGCTTTGCCCAATCGATCGACTCGATGAGTTTGATGAAGACCCAGCACAGTGAGTTTCTAATGTCATTTATCGTGTTTACTCTTTGTTAACATCCTCACTGGGGACGAAACAAACTCGCGTCGGGTGAGATCCCGATGGGGGGCTCAGACTTCCCAGCCTTCTTGTTCAGTGGAGCGATGCCAGGAGAGCAATACGATCCAGAGTCTGATGACATCTTCTCTCAACTTTTTAGAAGCTATTTCCTCATCCGAGTAAGTTCTAGCTTATGGCTGGCATTGAGCGTACTTGATATACTCTTTAGATTGCACGCCACATTTTTTTAGGTCCCTCATTTGCAACAGATCCTCCCGAGAAGAAGAATCGTGCTTGCAATGCCATCTTGAATGATGTGAGAACAGTCGAGCCTGAACATATCGCATATGTATGCGTTCATGTAAGCCATCGTTCACCTTTCACTCCGATTGCAACTCACACCGCCTACTAGGCTCGCTTTGGAATCGTCGCAAGAGAGGCTTGGAATGAACAAGATGGAGATTTCTCCTACTGCGAAATGTACCGAGCGATTATCCGGTTCATCAAACACGCTGAGGATGTGGAGTGGAAGAAGAACCTGTTAGCATTCTGGAACAAGTAAGTTTCATCAAGCTCGAAGCTCACGCCCCACTTACAGTTTGAAGGGAAATTTTTGGGAATGAAAATGGTCGTGAAAGCGCTGAGAACAAGGCTGTCAATAAAGACTCCACACCGCGCATGAGTACGATGGAGAGACTGCAAGCTCGTATGAAGGCATGTGTCGCTCCTCCTCCTGATGATCCTCCTCTTGCATTGGATCCTTTGCTACTCTCGTCTACTACTGCACCCACACCTCAACCCGAGACTGTCGCTTCCTCATCGTCTGGTCATAGCATATCCACTGCCGAGTCATCCGTGACTGGGTCAACAACGGCAAACTCTCAGGCTGAGGCTTTTGTTCCAACTACACCCCAACCCTCGGTTCCAGCCGCCAGGGCACCAGATGTTCCTACAAGCCCACTCACAGATCCCGAGGCATCCATTCCGCTGACACCCATCACAAACCGCAAAGGAAAGCAACCAGCAAGGTCTGCAAAAGCAAGGGGTAAGCGGCCTGCCCCGCCTGATGGGGAAGCGGAGGAGACGGCGGCAGTTGGTGGTCGCGCTGGCCGGGGATCCAAGCGCCGCAAGTAGATGTACGTGAGCCTGACGTCCCCGAGGCATTACTGACTTTTTGACAGTGATTCTCGTTTCGTTCTAGTTCTGCAAGTTTGCTCGACTCTGTTTCTTACATCATTCGCTGCTTCAATCAACGTCGCATACTGTACCCTCTCTCGCTGCTCATCGCCCGTTTTCCATCGCATCCGAGTCTCTGCCTGTCTTCTCATTACCCGGCGCCCGCATTCCATCGTCTTTTGTTCATTCCTCCGCCCATGGTCAAAGTGGCGGAAATTGGTAGCGTATGGTCTTATATATTTGAATACATAGTGGGGATATTGTTCGTAGTTACATCGGCAATATACCATTTCGTATTCTGGTAGACGGACTATAGGGCATTATTGCACTCGCGGACTCGTTGAAGGCACTATATGGCATTATCGGACTGCGAGTTGCTTGGCCGCTCTGTCGGACTGCCGGGTCCGACGTGATTTTCAAGTCACGGACATTGGACTATATGACCCACACCTACGACGACGAACAAAAAACTCAGACGACACATACAACTACATATAAGGGCCTATCCTTTTTTTGCAGTTTTTGTGATGTGGAGACAAGAGGGTGCCAAGCGGGTGAAGTTGACAACCGTCTCTGCGGTTCCACTTCCCTCGTAGACTACAGTCGACTTTTTCATACCGTATGTGGTAGTAGTGTATATATCTCATAATGTATGAACTTCGAGTGGCTCCGGTCGTGGGATGCGGGAGAAATGGCAATATACAATCAATTGTATAATGTATAGGTTGGACGAGTTAAATATACACTATGAGATTGCATTTTTGCTGGGCTGAGGCTTAGTCGGAACTGTGCCCGGGCCCGGAGAATGGAGGCCCTCGACAACTCAGCCATATAGAATGTAAATTTTTTTACCCCCCCACCTTCATGGTGATCATTCCGAAGTGTCAACCCCGCCTGAAGCCTGCCCCATACAAACAGAAGCCCAAGGAAGCAGGTTCGAAGGGGCCAGGTCCAAACCCTGCCAGCAGTGTGAAAT
>JBBPSD010000415.1:0-25973 GCA_038093415.1 Xerocomellus chrysenteron | reverse complement strand
TGAATGTAGTGTCTATGAAACAATCGGAGGATCCGGAGTCTACTAACGCTGAGACAGAAGGGATGTCATAAGAAATCAAAGTGACAGAGGACATAAGGGACTGAGGGTCTAAGAGAGCGGACGTGTTGAGACAGAAGGGATATCATAAGAAATCAAAGTGATGGAGGACATAAGGGACTGAGGGTCTAAGAGAGCGGATGCGTTGAGATGAATCTCCTTGAGGGGACAAGCGGGATCAACGCAACCTCCTGATCGTGCGGAGTCAGGGAGGTCGCGCACTATTTTTTTGTCTCCAAAGAGACCTCCAGTTTAGCTTCCGGAGTGATCACTGCCGTGCGACCCTTGGACGCCCAAGAGGTGGACTTCGGGCAGTCTTTGGCGATGTGTCCAGCAAGACCGCAGAACATACAAAGCTTGTTATCGAAACAGTTCTTCCGCTCCGCAGCAGTAAGCTTGCCGTCCTTTCCTAACTTGGTGGTGAGGTTGGGCTTTCCTACGGAGCTACCGGAGGTATTGGCGGCTTTCCCCTTGGACTCCTTGGTGTCCTTAGGAGTGGCAGTGAAGGAAGAAGCGGAGGTGGAGGTAGATGGTTTGTCGGAGGTAGATTTAGAAGTGGAGGGGTTGGCGGACGGCTTCGTTTGGCGGCTAACTTCGGACTTGCGCTCCCAATAGCACGCATCTATAGCCTGGACAAGGTGACGAAGATTGGAGAGAGTGGAGGGCTTCCCGACACAAGAAACCTCATCTTTGATGTGGTCGGGAAGTTTATTGGCACCTTCTCCGTAACCTCGGATCTGCGAAGCAATCCTATTGAACTCCATGATGTACTTGTTGATCCGCTGCCCGTCTTTCATGGAGAGGTGGTCGAGCTGGTGTTCAGCATCTTTGATGGGGTCATGCGGACTGAAGTTGGTCTGGAGCTCCAGGACGAACTCCTTGAAGTTGTCCTGCCAAAGTGGTCGGAGAGCCGGATCCTCTGCAAGCAGGAGGTCCGGTTTGAACCATTCCAAGGCCATACCTTTCAAGTACGACTGCACGAAGGTAACTTTAGCGCGCCCCGTATGGAAAGCTTTGGCATGGTCCTGAAAATTAAGTTCGAGTTGCACTAAGAAAACCCAGAGCTTTCGGGGATCAGTCCCGTCAAACTGGTCAGGCTCTCAGACTTTAGTGCGGGGGGTAGGGTCGGAGGAAGGGCGACGGGAGGAACGAGCGAGGCTCTGGATGGCACTCGCCAATTGGATCAGCGCATTCGAGGGGACGTGCTCAACCTCTGTTTCTTCGTTGGAGTCATCTGGGTAGAGATCTTCTGCTGAGAAGTCTGGATCATCATCAGAGGGCGGATCTGGGGAATCGCCTCCAGGGAAGTCCGGATCTCTGGCATCATCGTCATCATAGAGGGCGGGGCCACCAAAAAGGAGACCTGCCGAGTTTTCTGACCCATCGTAGTCTGGGATGACCACGATGCGTGTGCCTGGAGTTGGAGACTCCTGGGATGGGGGAGGTTGTGAAGCGGAGGGCGTAGTATGACAAGCGGAGAAGCTCTGGAATTGGCCGACGAGTTCAGGACCTCACCGATTACTTCCAAAAGCATTCAAAGGGTTGTACCTAGGAGAGGCGGAAGGAGCAACAGAAGGAGCAGCGCCGATGGTGCAAGTCTGGGATCTTGTAGTTCTTGTGGCCATGGCTAAGAGGAGACTATGACAAGTGTTGAGTCTAA
The DNA here is from genome assembly GCA_038093415.1 of Xerocomellus chrysenteron. Taxonomy (NCBI): domain Eukaryota; kingdom Fungi; phylum Basidiomycota; class Agaricomycetes; order Boletales; family Boletaceae; genus Xerocomellus; species Xerocomellus chrysenteron. The sequence continues at coordinate 24,256 of JBBPSD010000415.1, read as the reverse complement.
TATACTGTTGAGACCGGGTCAACTCCAATGAACTCTGGAGTCCAGAGTTACTTTAACAGAAGGACATTGGCTTCACCGTATGTGGTGCGCCCTTGTCAATAGTCCTGTCCCGGATTTTACGTAATGGAGGAATGGAGGTTGTCTGGAGGATGCAAGACTTAGCACGAAGGCTAATCTGCGAGTGGACAGATAATGAAGTCGTCAAGACGTTCAAGCACAATGGAGGAGTATCTTAGATGATATTAGACTAAAGAGTACAAGCCCGTAGTGTACAGTTTATATACTATCGAGGAGTACTAAGAGGTCCGAAAGCGGAGCAGTGCTCTGGAGGTAAGACTATTCCATACTGTGGAAACACTGGCACGGATAATACTAAGTAGTGAGAGGAACGGATAGGTTTAGTACGGGTTTACAGGAACAGATGAAAGACTGAAGTGAATACATCGCCCAAGTCCGATAGTCCAAAGGGATAATGAACTGGAGTTGGCCCGGAGGACCGGAGTTGAACTTGGAGAAAACTGGGATATGACACCTTCCCCTTGTTCTTTCCTATCTCTACACAGTGCACTTTCCTACTGATAGTTACTCCTCATTTCGTCAATGGCCGCCATTATGTGGGTTGTCACTTTTCCAGATCCTCCTAATTCCATTGTGTTATACTCAACTGATGACATCACCATGTTGGGTCTCCTATCGCACCAGTCATCTGCTTCCTACGCTAGTCGGTGGGTCGTCAGTTTTCCAGATCCTCCTCCATTGACTCAAGGCCATGACAGACGAGAGTTCGTGCCTTCCAGCGATGGTGTGACTGAATTGAGATTTTGTCATGTCTTCTTTCAAGTGCATCCACCCATCAAACTGCCCTCGGTCTCGACTAACACGCCCGCACTAGCCCAGGGACTCTACCAATGACTACCCTACTGACGACCCCATCTGGTCTTGGCTGACATATTTGACCACCACCAGCCACACCCTCAAAGAGATCATGGAACTCCGCATGCACAACATTGACCCTCTTCACGTGTATGATGCAAACAGAGCGCTGATCCCCCCTCAGGCATATTGCGCCCATCTCCAGGGTGCCACCACACGCATCCACTTTCTACTCTCCCACACCTCCTTCAAAGACTTCAACAACTTCACGGTGGACATTCACTCCATCCAAGTCCTATGCACCGCCCCTTCCCCTACGCTGCCCCATGCCGCCAAGAAACTCCCACCATCCTTCACTGACCCGCTGCTGTCCATGAAAGGGAAGCACACCGCGAAGTGAAAGCGTGCTGCGAAGTAAGCTGCCCCGAATGAAATCTCGGCCTGTTTGTTCACTGTCACCATTCCGTTAATAACATTCCAAAAGTACTTGTTCCTTTTCTGTGTTCCATGTCGTTCTCCTCAACAGTACTAAATCCTGCACTTCTTAATCATGTCACCACACATCGTATAGCTACTGTCCTGTCCTCTGATCATAATTCAACCGGGTTTGAGTCCCCCTGGCCACAGCTTGCATAAGCAAGGTATCTGCCAACACAGGCAGCATTTCCCAAGTCCCGAACCTACATAGACATAATACCTCTTAGATATTTTAGGGTTTCCCATGCATATTTTCCTTTGTAAATGTTTTCTCATGGCAACTATGGTATTCTAAATTACATGCATCTGCATTCACCTTGTGTCTGACCTTTAGACCATGTTTAAAGATTGCCCACTGACTGCGTTGTGTTAACGCTGGCAAGCAAGCCACATGGTTCCGTCCAAACATAGTATCCTACTACAGTCGACTCCCTCATAACCGATACCCCTCAGTCAACGCTGTGGGATATCGGTTGTCAGGGAGTATTGGTTTGTTGGGTGATTACATAATTTGTAACGAAATCATCTATTGTTACGCGAGACGTACTCTTGTAGGTCGCAGTGAAACCAGGATGTCTCAAGGGAGGTACTCACGAAGAGACGCTTCGTCCTTGAGATAAACAGAGGTGCTAAGGTCAAGGGTTCTGAGGTGCGAAGGTCTTAAGCCGATTGCTCAAGGACTCAAGAATACGCTAGATTGCATAGAACAAGAATAGAGACTATTGTACATGCAGCTAGCTACTTATACCATGGAACGCGTAAGCAAGGAACTCCATGGAACAAGATAGAATCCGATGAGTAATAGAGAACACGTATCCGATACGAGAGAATTGGATAGAAGGTGAGGCTGTCCATAGATAAGGATTTGTAGGTAAGCGTAAATGAGTAATGTGGTATAATCCCGTCCGGTAGGAATAGAAGAAGAACGGTGCGGGGTCACAGTTCGATAAGAGAAGAGTTAAGAGAGCTTAAAAGAATTAGGCAATGTACCCAATCATAGGAACACATGCCGAAGAGCAGATGGGTGCGGCGCAAGAAGGAAAGAAGAAAGATACCATGTGATAGGAGACAAACTGTAACATCTATTACCTTTGCAATCTCCTTTGCACATACATATCCCCTGCTCAAATGCACTGAACATCATCTCTAAAAGGATAATCAAGAATTTTTATATATTCCTGGACTGGAAAAAGTGAAAACATATGTTTGAATAGCCATAATTGATAAATCGCCACCGGTTCCTGCGGCCTGCTGACCCCTCACACATGGTTTTCGGCCCCAATGGCTGCTTTGTAAGTCTTATTTCGGTGTTTGCAGGATGTTCTTGCCATGTTGGGAAGGCCAGCTGTTCTGATTATATAGGCATTGTTGTTGATTTACTGCATACCAAGATGGGAAATCCAAAAATGTATTGGATTTCAGGGAGTATTGGATTTCAGGGAGTATCGGTTATATAGGGTATCGGTTAGGAGGAAGTCAACTGTATATGGCTTTACCACCGGCTATTCGTCTAGCCGTTCTAACCGACGGGTAAGTTATGTTTTTTTTGGCTCGTTATGTAATTAGTTGATAGTTGATTCTGTGACTCAGAAACTGACTCATCGGTGGAAACCTTGCTTGCAGACGAGGCAGAAAGATTCTCGCGATGTGACCAGTTCAACATCAGACAGATTACGAAGATAGTCTTCTGTGACTGATCTGATTCCCACAAATGCTCTGTTTGTCCCTATTGATGGTATGTTTGGGCCTATGTATGCAGGATGACAGCAATTGAATTCTGACAGTCAAAGACCTTGCAAGCAAGGTAGTTTTTTTTTGATAAATTTCATTGTTGGAAATCTCGCGTTCTCTCATTGGCTGGAGTTTACATTTGTGTGGGGACGCGAACGAAATTTAACAATAAGTATTGGCGGCTTGCCTCTATGATACGCAGTCTGGTCACCAGACTACGTAAGCACAGGCGTGGCGATGAGATTCTGGGCATGGTCCGCACAGATTCTAAATACAGTCAATCCAATGTTGCTTCAGCTGGGCATCATCACTGCAAGCAACTCGAGCTCACTGCGGAGTTTCACGGGTCCCTTTAACCTTGGAAGATCTCATATGCAGAACTTGCATCCCATATTCAAGCCATTCAGAGGCTGGGGAAGAAAATCATCATCTGGCCCCCAGTCCAAGAAGCACTGCTACTTCACAAGTTCGATATGATCGCCATGCTGGACGTGATAGCTGCCACAGAAACCAAAAGCATGCGACCCGTGACCAGTCTACTGACTGCTGGAATTCCATGCAAAGGCATGGTACTCAAATGAAAAGGATGTTCTACAGTATTGCATATCAGTGAATCCTCGGACAGGAAGAAGGTGGCAAGTTTTCATGATGAGAAGGACTCAAATCCTTTTGATCATCGCTGGTACCACCAAACCAAGGTACTAGAGTGGGGAACTGTTGGACAATGGCACTGTGTCATGATCAATGGCAGAGTGAATCACATTGTGCTAGATGGTCCTGATAATAGGATGTTGTGGAATGGAGGGAGGATGTTGACAGTGATGTCTCAGTAAGGCAGGTAATTCACCATCCTTATTACCGACTGAGACGTTCTTTCAAGGCTTGGTGACCGCGCCAGTATAATGCACCACATGGGAGACAGCATCTACGAGGTGACAGCCGTCCAGAAGGAGATATGGGAATTTTTGATAGGGACACTTTCAAAATTGATTCATCTGGCCTCATTGCAGCTGTGTTGCAGGATAGACCTATCCGTCATGCACAACATTGAGAATGATACCTATGAGTACTTCGTCACTGGCGTTTCCAGAGGCCTTGGGGTGAAACTTTATGGGAGTGGTGAACCCTCCACTGTGCGGGCGTTTGCATATGGATATCTACAGCATTTTCTGGGGCACTTGCGGGATAGGTGGAAGGCAGATGCAAATTAACATTGCACCCCTACCACAACCTGACTTGATCTTTTTTTCATGCACGCAGTCATGCACTTATGTGTATGTACTCGAACTTGTTTTCTGGGGGGAGAGATGTGAGCATATACCTGCCACAGTGCTTCAATTACAATGATGTGTGCAATTCCACTATTTGCCACTGCCGCACGCCGCACAACCACCCCACCCTGATCAAAGAAAATCCCTCCTTTTCCTGCCAAGACCAACCGGGAGAGAGTCAAAGAAATAGCCAATCACTTACAGCATTCAGCCAAGAAAAAAGCAGACTACAGCTTGTTATATAGCGTCCATTATCTGCCAATCTGTTTATGTGTGGTAATTCTCCACATGTCGTGGCTTCTCTGTAACTTGTAATACAAGCAGGTGAAAACGCCCGTTGATACCGTGCAATGCTATGATCAATTAGGCCCAGCGGGGCATGAGAACGTATGGTTTGAGGGGTTACCTCAGGTGTATGATACTCTCTCGAGCAACCTTTGTTCCACTAGCCTTTGGAGGCGGAGTGATCTCCTGGTAGAGGAAGTCATGGACTTTCTTACTGGCTGGCCGAAATGGATGGTTGGGTTGACCCACAGATGTTAGCCGGAATTCAGGTGTACAGGTGGTTTCCTGAGCCTTAGTTGTGTTCTAAGGCATAGTGATCTCCTGGCAAATACTATGCAACCGACGATGCTGGCCCATTCATTCAAGGGCTGCCAACAACATCCTTCAACAGATCTGGAAGACCAAGAGATCTCTCGTCGTTCCACTTTTCTAATGTATCACATGGTCCCCCCCTGTATCCCCGACTCCTTGGAGGTGAGTTTTCTCAGCCAGAAATCCGCAGATTTCAAGCAAACGGACCCTGCGGGGACATTTTACTACATTTGATCATTTCAATTACTTAATCTGTGTAATCCCCAATCTATTTACACTGTCTTTATCAAGACCACACAACAGTTGTCTTTGGAATTGCTCACATCTCTGTGTCTTGAGGTGCATTCTGCCCTCAGAATGTGGATGTTGTATTCTTCCACTTATTATGAGGCAGATTTTTAGGTCAATGGTTCACTTATCTAATACATTTGATATCCATCCCCCAACTGATCAGCACACCTCAATGGATGGCGAGGACATACCTGGAGCACTCCAAGACCCTCTACAACCACTCGAGTCTAGTCGAATGTCCCTGAGACGAAAGCAAGAAGTGTGATGACGCATGACGGTTGAGTGCACGAAGTGAGTACACAACTACACAGAGCGAGCCTGGCAGCGAAATGGTCATACCTGGTGATTCCTACAGTGATCAGGAACGCCCTAGAGGCAAATCAAGCAATGACAATGACAAACATGTTGAGTTGAAATACCAGGCCAGGAGGTGAGTAGGAGGCGTTGAGGGCAATCAGGAGTGCCAGAGGATGGTGACAGCAATGAAATGGATGGGAGACGAGGCTGGAAGGATAGTGCAACAAACAGCGCAGCCGACAACTCGAAATGTGTCGTAATGAGGCCACTAGCTGAAGACGATGCAAGTCAACACCAATGGTATGAGCGCACAAAGACGGACGTGCCTGGACCACCACTGGACAAGTGAAAACAAAGCCTAGAAAAGTCAGTCCGACTCGAGCGATGAGATGTGCCAAATCGGACGGTCAAATCGAGATCACATTGGGCCGGATATGAGGAGGTTAGTAGGTGGAGTGCCCGGCACCCACCATGAGTGCGCACGAGACTGCAGAGGCAACATCACTACTACCCTTCCAGAGTTGTACCAGAGCAATATAATTAAAGGCAACTGCCTGAGGGTGCTTCGCCCTGTACAAATTAATTTCAATTGATTCTTGGATCAGACATAGTACACCTTAATTTACAAACCAACTGCTTTTATCTTTCCCAAGAGTCGGGGATTGGCACATGTGTGCCGCTATGATTAATATTAAATTGTTGCTACAGGTGCCATCAAGCCAAGGTATCTGCCGACAACGGCGATTCCCAAGTAATACCTTATGACAAGTAATATATATGTATAGTAGGATGTGTAGATATACATAATACCATGATGCCTACACAATCACGGGTTGGCTAGAGTACTGGTATAATCTAGGAAAGTGATAAAGGGGTCAGGAGGAGAATATGACATAACATCACCAACTTGGTTCCTGGAGATCTGCTACTGATATGTTGTAGATATATATGAAACCCCTCTGGGGGGAATATTGGCCAGGGGCATAACTCAAATGTGTCAACAAAGCGGTTATGTTTTTCTTTCTTCATCAAATCTTCATTATTAGCTTGTGGAATCTTTCAGGACACAGATAACATGTTCACACCATGTACCATAGTATATTGCTACATATATAACATAGGGAGGAAGTAGAGGAAAAGAAAAAGAAACACATGATTGGAGAGATCTCCATTTTCGAAATCAAAGATACTGGTGGCATGAGGTAATATCCTAATATGGACCAAGGGCGAGGCGTGCGTGCGCATCGCAAGATGGCGGCTACAATGACGACATCACATAGTGCAGTTGCGATTGTCGCATCGTCATTGTCGCCATGTCGCTGTTGCATGTGTGAGGGCAGGATGAGGACGAGGTGTGTGCCAAGTGGGCACAACGGTGAGCACGAGTGGGCGAGTGGTGATGACACTGCCGTGGCGATCATATGGTTGCGATTGTTGTGAGCGCGAGGGGTGTGTGGGGGAGAGCGGGCCATGGCGAGGTGGGCGAGTGGTCACAACGATGCCATGTCACTGTTGCGAGCACGACAGTGTGTGAGCCAGGGCGGGGTCAAGGCAAGGACAAGGGTGGGGTGCACACGAAGTGGGTGTGACATGGGCCGTGCATATCAGGAGCCTAAGGGCGGGGGAGGGCCATGCGCATCGGAAAAGCGATGCGAACAGTGGCAGTGGCGAGGGAGGGCGAATGCGGGGGGTGGTGGTGACAAGTGAGCGAGGCTTGTGGGAGGTTTTGGAAGAGCCGTGAAAAGCTGAGAGGAGGTGCTTGAGCCCCATGTGCGGCGCATGGGAGGTACAGAAGGCTCGTAGACAGAGAACATGATAATCTATTTTTAGAACTTGGGAGGTCTGAGACCTTATAGGACGAAAAGTTGTCACATAAGAAACTAACTTAACCCTTTAGGTCTTTATTGGTACCAAAGATATGCTGCCTTAGGTGGGGATGGCCCCATTATATTGCTTGGCATCCACTGCTGCATCTCCCAGATGGTCCAGGTTCTTGAAGGAATGCCGCCTGAAGTCTGACAGATTGAGTGACACTGCCTACAAGGGATGCACGACCACTCACTAAGGGCCCAACCTGAGTGCTCACTACGCAAGCCCATTCCCGCCCCTAACCCAGTCGTCATTTGGTGGAAACACTCCACCACATCCAGTATGCATCTATCATTGCCAGGTGTTCACACACAGCGCCCGGTAGGTCATGGCCCTGGAAGGTGTCTGCAAACCAACAGCGGCCAACCACACTGCAGATGCGAGAGACTCATTGGTGGGTGATGAATGAGCGAGTTTGCTATAGCTTAGGATAACCACATGTAAACCACATGATTGGCTTGTGTCAATATTTCCACAAGACGCTTCAAGCTTCAAGTCCTGGTCAGGCTCCAATAAAGGCCCAAGCTATTTCTTGCTATAACCTATCCCTTCTTTTTACACATATATAACACTTTTATTACTTGGATACAATGGCTAAGAAGTCATTGGAGATGACCCCAGTTGCATTTAAAGTAAGCCGCGTGTTTGTTTCTTCTGGTTGAAACTCTCACTACATTACAGAAGACAAGCTACGTCGCCTGCTAATGGGGTGGAGGGGGTGGAACCTCGCGAGTCATGCCGGTAAGGTCTTAGTAGCTCAGCCAAATTCAGCTGCTAATCACGTTGCAGAAAACGTGTTAGGATATCAACGACAGGAACAATGCTGATGAAGTGTGGGAGGCCCTAGGGTCAGACAGTGAAGCGGATGAGCAAGCGGAGGAAGGGTGAGTCATGCCGTTTTTCTCAACCACTTCTTTTCTGACTACGTTGCACACGAAGTCGCCAGGTCAATGACCAATGGGAGGGAATCAGGTCACCCCCGTATGCCCACATGCCCATAGCTGCATTGCTAGGATTGGGTGAGCTGTCAAAGTCTTAGACATATTTTCATCTCTCACCACCCCACAGAGAAAAAGATTCCCCATGTTGCAGTAATTGGTGACGATCATGACGATGGTGGAAGCACCCATGATCAAGTCAGAGAGGGGGGCAAAGAGTCACGCCCTAGCCTTATAGCACATGTGAAGTGAGCCCCACACCAGTTATACCTTGGAATCCTAAATACATATGTTATAGAAGCCCCGTTCCTCTGCATACCGATGAGGTGGACAACGGGGAGCAGATGGGTGAGGATGAGTCACACAGCAAGCCCCAGTAAGTCACACCCATTTTATGCATGGTTTATTTCCCAAGTACATTATAGACCGCTGTTTCCACTGCCTGATGTAATTAGCGAGGGCGATATCGTGCCACAGGGTCCAAGTGAAGGTGATGAGTCACACCCTCGCCTTTTCATACGCTTGTAAGCCCATGCCCGCCCCAACCCCTTGCATATACCTAAGCCCCTTATAGAAAGATTTCCCCCACAATGAATCTAGCCACGAGGGATGATGAGAGCCACAGTCCCCCCAAGCTACAGCGGTAGGTCCCCGTGCCCATCTCGCCTACCATCACCCACTGTGTTGCAGAATGCCCCCTCACAATTCCATGGCTTCCACCTCTGTCCCTAGCTTCGGTGGCCCTACAGAACCAAGCGAGCTTGCAGATCCCTGCCCCAGTGCTTTTTCAGATGAGTCACATAAAAAGAACCCCGTCACGGGAGTTATTGGCGTGCAAGTTGATGCCAGAGTGTCCACCGTCGAGTGGACTAGTGGACAGCGTACTGTGCTGCCGTTCCTGCCAAAGTGAGACAAGAAATGTCGGTTGCGCAATGCCCTCGACAGGGATGCCTGCTATGCTGGACACTTGACCAAGCTGCCAGAGGCCTGTCCTTCTAGTTCACAGGTGTCCTTTTTTGACAAGAATATGAGTAAACTGGAGCTCTTCAAGCTCGCTGAAGAAGCGTTATCTCAAGACAAGGTTGTTGTCATTAGGGATTATGTTGACACCCACAGGTTTGAATTCACTGTCAAGGGTCTGGACACACACTTCAGCGTCACCCCCAACAGACCAGTTCAGGCCCATGGTAGGCCTACATAAGTCTCGGTCGTTTTACCCGGCCCTAACCTAGCCCTTTCATCCTTGTTCAGATATGGCTGCGCGGGTGGGTAACTTCTCCAAGCCCCATGTCAACAGCACTGTGCAAGAGCTTGTGGACGACATCATGAACACCAAAGTCTCCAGGGTTGTTTTGGGGTTCCCTCTCCCTCAATACAGCCCACCTTGGCTGTTTGAGTAGGTTTCTCCATTTTTTTCACACCTGTAGGTGGGTTACTTCGCTGGGTCGCCTATGGATTCAAGGCGGTCAGGGCTGTAGCCCCGAACGTCAAGAAACACTTGGAGGGGACACACGAGTAACGTCAGGAACACGCCATTGGTTTATTTTCCAAGGCGAACAAGCTGCATGAGGATAGGGTGTGCAAGTATGGCCTCAAGGGCTCTCATCGGTTGGTTGAGCAGGACATGCTTCACTAGCCCATTCGCCCCAAATAGCATGACTCATTTCATGACTCTTACCAGAGATACTTAGCACTGTAAACCATATACTATCCGGCAGTGAATAAACTGATGCCTGAAAAGCCTTGAAAGCAAAGTAGTTTCCTTTGCCCCTTACCCACTCCCTTAAACATACACTCGAGTTATAGGCCACCGGCGCGACCTGTACATAGCTACCAGCCCTAACCCTAACATGCTCTGCTGTACTTACAGAGGTCATGTGGATTTTTCATGATTGCTTCGCGTCGATATTCCAGCTTAGCCTCATGCCCACGAGCTCTTTCTTTTTGGCACACTCTAACTGTCTCTCCACCCTCCTATCGCTACATCCTTTTTTAAACACACCCCGTGGCCACGAACACAAGGGTCTCCAAGGTTGTTTTCGGGTTCCCTCTCCCTCAATGCAATCCACCTTGGCCGTTTGAGTGGATTTCCCTTTTCTTTCACCAGCATGACTCATTGAGCACTAGGAAGCTCGACAGTGGCCTCCCCCTCGGTTGGGCCCAGACACAGAGCCATGTCTTTGTTGAAGGTACCAGGATCCCAGCCGACGTCTGGACTGTGCGCTCTTGGGGTCTAGGCCAACACGCAGTCATAACGACCTACCCGCACCACAATGCCGAAGGTGCCGCGACCTTTGTGATCATGGAGTCTGGGGTGAAAAACTGGGTTGTCTTCAAGGTCAAACACGTTACAAGATACGATCGCCCTGACTTCCTCACCCAAGTCAGCAGCAACAAGGCCGACCTACAAGGGTCAGCTAAAGGCAGAGACAATCCACCTATATCCCGGCGACCTCTTGTGAGTTGCCCCTTCTTTCAAAGATTCTTAGCTCATATCTTCACAGGATCATGCCTCCAGGAAAGTACTGTACGGTATTCTCGCTGGTGGTAGGCTTTTCTCATAGGGATACCATCATGACTCATATACTGGCACATACAGATAACGGTTGATCTAACTAAGGGCATGCAGGAAAGCATGCTGACCGACTACCTCATCCCTGTCAAACATACATATCTGTTCCTGCAAGAAATGCCCTGTATTGGTGAGCATTGTTGAGACCAAAGTGGCCCAATACAGCTTTGGTGATTGTGCTAGCCATATCAATTGTTGCTGACTCTTGCGGTGCAGCTCCGTGCCTGACATAAGGCTGATGGTAAAGAACCATCCTGCATAGCGCTATGAGGGAGCACTTGTATAGCTCTAGTGGATCACTTAGTAATCTATTCGCAGACTAACAACATTACCATATGGCACAGTGTTTCCCAGCGTGCCATAATGGATGTCGTTGGTGACATATTCCCCCTGGGTGTTGTCCACGAACCTTGACAGCTCCATGAGGTGCATTGTATCGAGATTGAAGAAATGGCCGCCGCGAGAAAAGCCAGCCACTGGGTTATACACCGTATGGTGTTGCCCGGGAGGCATTATCATATTTAGAATTTAGCTGGGAAGCAATGGGGGGAAAAAGGCTTACAAAGGATCACCAGGGTAAAGATGACGTCTCAGATTCTATCTCACCGAGAACCTTGGGTAGCCTGTTTTATGAGCTACTGACGCGAGCAAGAAAAGACAGGAGCCTTTTCCTGGGATGCTTGTACCCTACCAAGACCCAATTTTTGACGCCGGAGGTGATGGTCACAAATGTGCCTGCACTGTCGGCGTCATGGTGGAGGTAAGTCATGACCCCCCTGTGGTGCGTGACACCCCAGGACCGGATGGTCCACACATCAGAGGGGAGCCTTGCTCTGTCGATGGGCGCATGATCTTGTGTTTGGGCCCAGCCCAGAACAAGGCCATCGTTCAGGTTTCTGGACAGGGGTATAGGTTAGACGCTAGAATGGTTAGGTAGAACTTACTCGAACGGCAAAGAAGCTGTGTACTGAGGTAGCGGGAACCTGAGAGCCACCCTTATGATGTTGGTGTTAGTGATGTTTCTAACAAACTCTTCAACGTCAGTATGGACGTAGGGTGCTCGTGGTCGTTGACGCGTTTGGCCATATCTAGAGGGTATTTATTGAGAGGAAAAAGAACTATAAAATCAAGACATACTGTGAGCTTCTACCTGCCTATGGGGGCTTATCAAGAAGTGTTCCTCAAGATCTTTGAGGGTAAAGTTGAAAGAACCAACATCAATGAAGCCCTTGACAAGGGCTGCCTTGTTGATGGACAAGGCCTTGCAAGCGGCCTTGAAAAGCTCGATTCGCATTCTTGTCCAGGTGGACAACATGAGCACTGGAGGGACCCACCTCTGGCAGCCCTGCCAAATCCTGAGCGTACCACGCATTGTTTTCTAGGACGTTTAGCAGGCGGCTGTTGTGGTTAACCTTGGGCAAGAACAGGAGGATGGTCTGTTGGCCGCTGGTCCAATTGACTGTGGGGGCACAGGCGTCAATTTGAATGCCGAGCACATTAGTGACGAGGTCAGTTTTGAGTTACTCATCAGAAGTGACGGGAGCCCTTGCGGAGGTGGATGGGGCTGGCGCTGCCTGAGGGCTTAGAGATTGGAGAGGGTGCCTTCTTAACATATTAAGCAGGGCATTAAACGAGGTGCCCACGCAGACTTACCGCCGTAGCTTGTGAGGGCTGTTTCCTTCCTGTCTTTATTCCCAGTGGGATTGATTTTTCTGGGAATTTTGCTGTAAGGGAGTTATGAGGATACAAACTAGCAGGGCAGAGCGTAAGCTTACAATCATATAAAGAGTTGAGGACATGGCCCATCACTTTCCCCCCGACCTTGCGGGGCCAGGTCTTTATCGCCCTCATGGGTGGCATTGGCTTGTGGAAACATCGGTCTGAAGCCTAGTCAGAAAATAAATGGTACAGAAGATAGGTGTGGTCTACCAGGATTTGCTGGACCCAGCGCATGACTCATCCTCAAGTTGGTCTACCTCTACCTCAACGTTGTCAGGCTCGCTCGTAGGCTCAGAAACCCATCTTTTGTAATGCCATTAGATGCTCTTCGAGGCAGAATGGGGACTCAGCTTACTTCACACATAATGTAGGTTGAGGACGAGACTCTAACCTCTCCTCTATGTCTTCATCGTGGTCATTTCCACCGTCGATGTCGGTGTCAGTGTGGGTGTTTTTGATCCTCGATGAGGAACCATTGATTTTTGGACTCCTGAGCAAGAAAATGGTATATAAAGCTTTGATGACTCACTGGACAATTGTATCCTCAAAGTGTGACTCAACCTGCTCTAGTTGACCTACCTCCTCATGGTCATTGCTGCTGCTCACTCCAGCAAGTTGACGGCTGGAAAACAAATTAACTGATTGGCATGTATACTCGAGACTCGAGGGAGCGGCACTCACAAAGAACAGGACGCACCCCAGATGTTTCCAAGCCTATCAACAGCATAACGCTTGTTGTAGGCATTTCTGGGATCATCGATAAGCAAGAAGCATTCCACAGGCTAAATGAATGTAGTAAACTCTACATCTCACGAAGACAAAGAAAACAACCAATGGAGAATAGAATTCAACGGATGTACCCTCCCACTTGCAATATTTCCTGTTGTTATTGTAATATTCCCAGGTGAATGGGACATCGGGTCTTGGGGGCCCAGGAATGTGGGAGGACAAGTTTGACATTCTTCTAAGTGCCGTGAGCGGTGACCCTAGCAGCAGCCTTGCAGCTTTGGGAGATATGAATACCGTTGAGCGCGAGGAGGGTGAGTCTGTTGAAACTGGCTCTGCCGTAACTGAGTGGTTGTCAGCATTGAGGTTGTGCCACGAATCAAGTCACACCGCATTTTCAGACTACATATCTCGTTACTACCAGTCAATTGACATCCAATCGGGAAGAGACCACACCCCTGCTATGCTTTGAATCCTACACGCCTTCAAGGAACGTGTTCCAAAATGTCAATAAGCCTGAGGAGGGATTGATGTTACAGCTATGTACGAAATCCAGACAACGAATCTTAGTACAGAAATGAGAGGCCCTTGCAGGCTGACATTCAGTTGCTGGTGGATGCCGTTAAGCCTTGTAGCTCCTGCACAGATGGGATGTAAAAGCGGCGGTTTGTGGTTTTATTTGCCATTCTGCTGTTGAAGGTGTAAGAAACACATGATAGCGATTCATGTATACATATGGCTTACCAGCCTTGCTCATGAAGTTGGGCCAAAAGCATGTTGAATGAGTCCCGATTAAAGCTGTCTGGGTTGCTCAAGGCATCCTGCATACCCGCGAAAATCCGCAATTCTATTTGATTATACTCTTCAAGGCGGTAGCGCACAATCTTCACTGGCCTTGTGCTTAAGCCTATGCAATGTACAACCCAACGAAGCCCACATACAAACTAATCAATGGTGGGTGTTAAAACATTCTTGATGATGCAGGTGTTACTTACCGCTGCTGCAGAGGTAGAAAGAAGGCGTACAGGTGTGAGTTCCCAAGACCCCAAGGTCTCTTGGCTTCTCTGGAGCAGTGAGACAGTAGACTTATATCAAAAATCAAGGTGGTAATTGCGGAAATGTTTATTTCCAAAGAGGATGCAAGATCTCTAGAGTAGCTTGTCAGGGGAGTAGTCGGTGCACAAGCTGTAGGGACTTACGGTTGTGGCATCATAATGGTGGAAATAATAAATTGTCCAATTATCGTCAATCAGCATCTGTTCGCAGTGCATCATTGCTGCAGCCCTCCTCTTTGTGGGCCGGAGTGAACTCATTGGATCAACCATATTAGACAGCTCGTAGCGCTTGACAAAGTCCTCTGCTTTACTTGCCATCTTGCTTCGGAACAATTGTATGTGCTCAATAAACTAATTTTTTAAAGATTGAATACATCTATGGCGTCAAAGGCTGAGGGTGACTTACCATCTTCAAAATATTTCTGTCCCATTCAGTTTCTGAAAATCGTAGAATCAGCTACTGCCCAATGGAAATAAGAAAAAAGAACACATGGTAATTGGTGTCTGCACAAGCTTGACTGCGGCACTCTTGACCCATAGCTTCCAATTGGTCGGGGGTCGCATTCCACCCGATGGTTGCAATGATCTCCAAGATAAGGAGATCACAGGCACGGTCCACATTTACTCTATCTTCAGACGATAGATCACTTCTTCGGATCCTAGTGTCCCCAGATGCACTCGGGGCAGACGAGGCATGGGAGCTCTGTGGGGTGAGTGGAACAGATTGATTCATCTGAGAGGGGTCACTGGCAAGCTGTGGAAAACCTGATGGCCAAGAAACATATCATTTATAGTGACCATAGGTCCAAAGGCCTGTCACTTGGTGAGCCACTGCAGTAAGCTCAGCAACGGGAAGAAACGGGCACTTACTTGCGCAGAGTAAACCAAGGGGTGACTGGCACCATATGACATGGTGTATAGGTTTCCAGCCTCTTCAGAGGTCAGACCTGGAATATGAGACATGGGAGTGAGAGTGAGAATGAGGGAGGGAGGCTGAATGACTTGACACCCATTTTATTAGTGAGGTTTTGGATAAGTGCGCATGGGACATGAGGGTGATAAGCTGAGGGGGCTCTGGTGCCAACACCACAGAGATTACGAGACACAACTTTTACATGGCAGTAACACCAATGATAATATTTGTACTGCTGAGAGTTGGGGAAGTACTAGAAGTCATGGCTGTCAAATTGAGCTGGCGATCTGAGTCGCTGCTGCCATGACATGTACATACCTTTAATTCGTAATATAGCAGCACACAGTATGGCATTGATCTGACCTTGATCTGATCAATCACAACCCAGAGAGTACTCCAACTAAGCCCCATGTCCCACCAATTCTATCAGTATTGCATTGCTTACCCAATTTGCTGGACGATGCAGACTGCTGAATCGGCCATCCACCCCCCCCAACTCCCTCCCCCAATTACTTATTATCATTCTGTTGTCATTGTCACTGGACATGTGGACACAAACTAGCTTGTGTTCATCTCAATGCGCATTTACCTTGAGCCGAATTGATTGATGATTTGTGTACTGTAAAGCCTGACTGTGCATCCCCCAGGCCCTATCATGCTTATCCAACCGTTCTAATAGTGCACATCAACCTCACCTCCTCCCTACCTTAGTCGCATCTTGCTCAACTGCAGCCATAAATGGTACACTTGTTCACTTGCCACCATCTGGGCAGCACTTAGTTTGTTCGAATCAAGGGAAATGTTACAACAATGATACAAGCTACATCTGAACATAATGTGGTAGAACTAATTGACTTGATCCGGCACTGGTGAAGGCGGAGAGCTATGGACAAAAGAATCTGGGGTAGAAAACCTGTCAAAGCCACTAGTCTGAGGCACTGCATCATTAAAGAGATATGTATGCTCCATTCCCCTGCAGGCTGTTATACCCCCGCTGTGATACAATTGTTTGCGAATCTGGCCAATCTCACGCTTCGTCTGATTGAGGGAAACCTGAGTTTCTTCGTACTCATCCTCTACAAGCGCTCTCATCATCTCCAGTTCCTGCATGCGAAGACATTGGTATTGCATTTTTACTGTATAGGTGTCTCGGCTCAATCGAGCCAGATCGAGCCTCTGGTGGTTTATGTACTCGCTAACTTCTTTTGTTCGATTGGTGTTGAACTTTGGCATCCAATACACAGATCATTACACAACCGAGCTGGGATGGACATCAAGAGCTTACATATACATTCAACACCCTCTGTCTCTTAGCACTATGATGGAGCGTAGCTTCGCCAGATACTGTACTAACAAGTAGACATTTCTTGCCAAAAACGAGGAGGCTCTGTGTGAGAATCACCGTCATGAATAGCATGTGGCATGGAAGAGACAACAGAAGATGACCGAGAAGCAGAAGAGAAAGCCTTGGTGGACATCATGCCAGTGAGGTGGTGATGAGAGACAGACAGTGTGTGGCATGCTGGTTGGACAGTCTTTAAGGCATGACAAGTGCCTGATTAGGGATGCTCAAAGTTGATGTCGCTCACGCCCACCGCTCATGCTCATCGCTCATGACCCCTCATATTCACTTGAAATGGTAAATTAGGTAATCTGCACGATGCAGAGGTGTAGTGTACTAGTAAAAATAATAGTTATTAGGTGCCACTGGCTCTGATGGCTCGCAACACTGTACATGATCAATACCTCATATCATATCTCTTCTATCTTGTTATCTGGAATCTTTTCCACCCCGAAATCACTCCTGAGGAAGCAGCTCAGCAGCTAAATCTTGACATTTCATGTATTTTGGCTATCTGACAAATTCGCTATCTCCAGGCAGATCTGTGGTTGTCCCAAAGTCCAGTACACTGGATTTGGCATGGCAGTACATCAAAAATGAATCTGACCACCATCGTTTCACAAATATGCTCCATGCTTCCCCTACAGTCTTTCAGGTTTTGCATGATCTCATTCAAGAACATCCTATATTCTGCAATCACTCAAATAATCCCCAAACCCCAGTCCAAACTCAACTTGCTGTCACTCTCTATTGCATGGGACACTATGGGAATGGAGCCTCCTTGGAGGACATTGCTTAGATTTCAGGGATATCTGAAGGCTCACTGTGTTCAGCCATGCTGCAAGCATGCATCAATGTATTACTAAGCTCTAACAACCATATTTGGACTTGGTTAAGTGGTACTGTGAGGGGTCATGAGCAATGAGCATGAGTGGTGAGTGATAAGACTGGAACAACTCTGAGGAACTCCGGGGTACTGGAGTTGCTTAGCTACGGGACTTGGCTTCACCGTGTGTGGTGCACCCTTGTCGTAAGTCCTGTCCCGGATTTGCCAAATGGAGTTTCGGAGGTTCAGAGGTTTGCCCAAGGAGTGCAAGGCTTAGCGACGTGCTAGCCTGTGGTGGACAAGAGGATGGAAGTTGTCAAGACTTTCGGACAAGAGGAGTTGAGTCTAAGATGATATTCGAACCAAGGTATAAGGTAGCAATCTGTACAGTTTATATAGTACTGAGGTACTACTGTGGAGGCCATACTCGGAGCAGTGTTTGTGGAGTCTGACTGCGGAACTGTCACGGACAATACTAAGTAACAACAACACTTAGTACTAAAGCAGATATAGAATGGAGAGACGGATATGGAAACATAGCCCAAGACCGAAAGTCCGGAGTTGCAACAACGGACCATAGTAAACTCGGAGGACCGGAGTTGGACTTAGTAAAATCTATGGATATGACAGTGAGTGTGGGCAACCTCAACTTTGAGCGTCCCTATTCAAACACCATACTCTCACATGATCTGTTCCATGATCTGACCAGTATTTGCGTTGTATTTGCGACACTGCATAAAATTCATGGCATGTATGCACAACCTTGCTGGCAAAGTCCATTTGCCAACCTGGGGCCTTTCTGTTTGAATGATTCCATATTTAGTACTGCCACAGTCTGCCCTTGGGGTAACACCCATTTCCAATCAGTGACGCTATTCTGCTTGCTGTGTGTATTAATGTTTAGCAACCAAACTAGGAGCTATATATTATATCTATGCTCCAGGCTCCACTGATCTTCTTACTCTCCTCACTCTAACCGCTCTAACTGTTCTAACCACTCTAACCGCTCTCCCCACTCTATGTTACAGTTTATCTCTTGTCACACGGTATCTTTCTTCTTTCATTCTTACGACATACTCATTTGCTCTTCGGTATGTGTTCCTATGATTGGGTTCACTGCTTGATACTTTTAAGTTCACTCAACTCGTCCTTTATCGAACTCTAACCCCGCGCCATTCCTATTCCGTTACTACCGGACGGGAGAATACCTCATTACTCATTTACGCTTACCCTTATCTACAGACAGCCTCTCCTTCTATCCGATTCTCTCGTATCGGATACGTGTTCCCCATTACTCATCAGATTCTATCTTGTTCCATGGAGTTCTTCGCTTACGTGTTCCCTGGTATAAGTAGTTAGCTGCATGTACTTTAGTCTCCATTCTTGTTCTACGCAATCCAGTGTATTCTTGAGTCCTTAAGCAATCGGCTTGAGACCTTCGCATCTCAGTACCTTCGACCTAGCACCTCTGGTTTGATCAAGGACGAAGTGTCTCTTCGTGAGTACCTCCCTTGAGACAACCTGGTTCCGCTGCGACCTACAAGAGTACGTCTCGCGTAACAAAAGAACAAGAATCTCCCTCCGTCCCTCCTATTCAGGAGCAGGACCGACCACCTTCGGAAACATTTCCTTCAAGTCATTGAAACGAGCCTACGGGCTTAGAACAAGCCAAGGTATTCCACGCCCAGAAGATGCGAATCCTTGCGCTAAAGGGAGGACGACTTCCTTCTACCATCCATTCCCCCCGAACCACTCATGACCCCAATGCCATGGATATAGATGCCATCTCCCTTTCCAAGCTTACTCCTACGGAAAGAGCAAGATGCATCAAGGAAGGACTTTGCTTCCGCTGCAGGAAGAAAGGCCACAGTGCCAACAAATGTAACAATATCCGAAGCACTCCAACCGGAGCTTATCCGCGTCCCCAGACCATCTGCTCCACCGAAACCAAGGCCCCTACCATGACTCCTCCCACGAAAACCCCCTCGCCCATCGAAACCTATATCAGTTCCCTGAAGACCCAGGGAAAGAACGAAGCTGAAATCCTTCAAGTACTCCAGATGTGTTACGAAGAACCCAAGGAAGAGATTTCCGTCGTATCTACTCAGGATTTTTAAATGGAGAAGCCACCTCGACGTTGCCTTCTCCCACTACCCCTCATGTACTAGTAGCACCTCCCAATGAACGAACTCTCTGTTTTCCCATCAAGCTACTAGTAGGAACCCAAATCGTCGAAACCTCTGCCCTCATTGATTCCGGAGCAACCGGAAACTTCATCGACCTCGGACTATTGTCTCTCGCCAACTTCCCCCTGAAAAGACTTCCCCAACCGATTGGTGCTTTCAATGTACTGTAGATGAAACACCCAACTGATGAGGAACTATTCTCTGGAAAGCCCGCACCCGCATAGTATTACCACATGGATCCGACGACCTAGACCTAATGGTCGTCAGTCTTGGACGAAAACAAATCATCCTAGGAATGCCATGGCTACATTCCGTAAACCCTCGCATCGACTGGAAGAGTAACACTCTTTCCTTCCCTAAACCTACCACCCCGAACAGCGATGACGACTTGACCACTCAACGATACTTGCTCCGATGGCTTGGGTGCGATTCTGACATGGAACTCTCTTCGCTCTTCTCCCAGTGATATTCTTCTGAGGATGATGTGTCTCTTCGTGAGCACCTCCCTCAGAAGGATCTCTATTGCAAACACCTCAATAAGATCACATTGTCTACTGAACTCGCCCAAGCATCAAAAACTCCGGATCAGAAAATTCCCGACTGGTGTTCTGATCTCGAGGATGTATTCTCCGAAACTACCCACAATGTTCTTCCTCCCCACCGATCCTATGACCACAGCATTGATCTCAAACCTTCGTTCGTTCCAAAGATTGCCAAGGTCTACCCTCTTAACCCAAAAGAGCAAGAGGCATGTAAGGCATTTATCGATGAACACCTTAAAACCGGACGAATCGTTCCGTCCAAGTTCCCACAAGCGCTCCCTTCTTCTTTGTTGCAAAAAAAGATGGTTCGCTTCGCCCTTGCCAGGACTACCGATACTTGAACTCCCACACCGTTCACAATGCGTACCCCTTGCCCCTCATCCCTGAATTAATTGACGACATGAAAGACTCTATGATATTTACTAAGTTCGACGTCCGATGGGGATTCAACAACATTCATATTCGTGAAGAAGACCAGTGGAAAGGAGCATTCATCACTCCTTTTGGTCTCTTTGAACCTACCGTCATGTTCTTTGGTTTCTGCAACGGCCCACCTACCTTCCAGTCTTTCATGAACCATATATTCGCAGATATGATCGCTGAGTGTTGGCTCAAGATCTATATGGACGATTTAGGGATTCACACCCAGGACGACCTCGCACTTCATCATGAACGTACTCGTCGCATCCTCCATCGTCTCCGGGAACATGGACTATCTCTCAAACTCTCCAAATGTACCTTCGACGTTCTGCACATTGAGTTTCTTGGCATGATCATTGGCCAAGGAAGAATCGAGATGGACTCTGTCAAGCTCTCTGCCATTAAAGAATGGAAACCTCCCGCTTCCGTCAAGGGCGTTCGCTCTTTTCTCGGGTTTGCGAACTTTTATCGCAAATTTATCCCTAATTTCTCCAATGTTGTCGCTCCCCTTAACCTACTTACCCGGAAGGATCAACCTTGGGCTTGGACCAACCTCCAACAACGTGTGTTCAACACTCTTAAAACCACCTTTTCCTCTGGACCCGTACTATCTATTCCCGATGTCACTCGACCATTTTCCGTTATGACTGACGCCTCCCTGTTTGCAGCCAGAGCCATCCTACTCCAGGCCGACACCAATGGCGAACTCCATCCTTGCGCCTACTTCTCCCGTACTTTCCTCCCGGCTGAACGAAACTATGATATCTACGACCACGAACTACTTGCAGTCATTCTTGCTCTTGCCGAATGGTGCCAGTATGTCCAGGGTACATCTCACCCTGTCACCATCATCACCGACCACAAGAACTTGTCCTACCTGAAGGACCCCCGTAAACTTTCCTGGCTTCAAGCCCGTTGGTCTCTTTTCTTACAGGACTTTGATATCGTCTGGAAGGTCCTCCCCGGTGCTAAGCTCGCCCCCGCTGATGCTCTCTCTCGCTATAATCAAGTTGACACTTCCTCCGATAATGACAACACTGCTATAATTCCTGAACCTGCGGTCATTAACGCCCTCGACCTCACCCTCGCCCGACACATCCAATCGTCCTCATCCTCTGACCCCCTCGTACTCCACGCCATCCAGAATCTATCTGACGGTGCCCCTCTTTTTCCCCGTTCATCCCTCGCTGACTGGACTTTTGACAATGGCCACCTTTACTATAAGGGTTGCATGTATGTCCTGCCACCTGCTCAATCCTCCTTACTTCACTCCATCCATTCTTCTCCCCTTTCGGGCCACCTCGGACGTTTTCGTACCAAGGCCATTGTTGAGCACGATTTTTGGTGGCTGGGACTCTCTGTATTAGTCAATAACTTCGTCGCCGGTTGTGCCGTTTGCCAACAGAACAAGGTTCGCACACACCCTGTGACCCCGCCGCTCTCTCCCATTAAGTCCTCCTCTTCCCTCCCGTTCAAACAACTTTCCGTCAATCTCATCACCGACCTACCCCTTTCTCATGGACATGACTCTCTAATGGTCGTGGTCGACCATGGCCTTACAAAGGGGGTAATCCTAGTCCCTTGTTCAAAGACTATTGATGCGAACAGCATTGCCCAACTCTTTTTCAATCACATATTCAAATGCTTCAGACTTCACGACACTCTCATCTCCAATCGAGGACCACAGTTCGCCTTAGCATTTGCTAAGGAACTCGCCAGAATCCTTAAATATGATGTCCGCCTCTCCACTGCCTATCATCCTCAAACTGATGGACAGACTGAACGAACTAATCAAGAAGTAGAAACTTATCTCCGTATCTTCTGTGCTAATAACCCTCACCGATGGTCCAAGTTCCTTACCTCCGCCAAGTTCCTGCACAACTCCGTTCCGCATAGTTCGACCAAGGTCTCCCCCTTTTCTCTCCTCCTTGGATATGATCCCCGCTCCTACCCTGCCCTCAGCAAAACCTTCCTCCCCGCCTTAGAAAGCCGTCTTTCCTCCTTAGACTCAGCAAGAAAGGAAGCTCTTGCAGCACATGAGTCCGCTCGACGCATCATGACAGAAAGGTCTTCTCGAAGCTTCTCTCCGTGGAAGGTCGGGGATAGAGTTTGGCTAGAAGCTACTAATCTCTGGATTCCATACCCATCTCGGAAACTTGCGCCCAAACGACACAGTCCTTTTGAAATTGCTCAGGTACTATCTCCCCTTGTGTACCGCCTACACCTTCCTCCCACATGGAAAATCCACGACGTATTCCACGCCACCCTTCTATCTCCTTATCGTCAAACTGAAGCATATGGTCCATCCTTTTCTCGGCCTCCTCCTGACGTAATTGACTCCGAAGAAGAATATGAAGTCGATCACATTGTCTCCCACAAGGGCTCCCCTGGCCGACGGCAGTACCTGACCGCGTGGAAAGGATACCCCTCTTCTGAGAATACATGGGAACCTGAAGTTAATCTCCGTCACGCCCCCACGATTCTCCAAGCGTATAAAGAGATCCATGACATCACTTAACCCCCATCCTCTCTTTCTTTCTCTCTTTCCTAGGAAGCGGTGTCTCTACGTGAAGTACCCCCATAGTGAATGAACTTTGTACTGTTCCCTGCCGAATATGTTGTTTCTCTCGTCCTCGACCTCTTCGTCTTCGCTATCTTCTTCCTCATCTACTTCCCCGTTGCGATCATGACAGGTATATCCTACCTATTTACCCACCTTTGCCGCCCATTCTCTTTATGCCGCCATCCTCACCAATCCCATTGTCCTCCACACCGTAGAGGACCTCCCTCTGTTCCAGGAAGACCTAATCAGCCAGGAGCTGGTCCGCCTCTTCCATGATGTCGCCACTGCACAACGATACCACTCCCTCTCCGCTCCTCAAGATTTACCCGCAGACTTCGGCATCCCCCTGAGAATGTCACTCACATGACTTCCAGAAAGAATTTTATCCATTCTCCACCTTCATGGTTTTCATTCCTTCGTTGAACGAATTCCCCCGGCAACTATCTATCCTACCTTTAGACACATTTTTCTTACTATGACCATGGCCCAGTGTGATCATTACATCTCCCAATCCGAACTCCCACCTCATCGATTTCCATCTCCAATCCCTGTTCCCCCGCCTCGCTCCCCCACTGTATCTTTACTCGCACGACTTTCATCCCCGGCTCCGTCCGACACATCCTCCTCCCTCACTGCCGTCGATCCAGAATACGGCTTAGATGAAGATGCTGTTAATGCCAACCGTTCCTTTGTCATGCAACTTGGTGATAATCGTCCAGTCATTTCCGCCCCCACGCGCCTCCTCAACGTCCCAATCTCTCGCCGCCCCGCTTCCGCACTAACTGAATGCTTTCGGTGCTTTGGTACAGGTCACTATCGCGAGGACTGCCCCCTCTACATCTGCCCACATTGCCACGTCTCCGCCCCAGGACACCCTCAAACTTCTTGTTTGTCTACCCAATGCGACTTTTGTAGCAGATGGGGACATAGCGCTCGATTCTGTCCCGCTAGAATGTGTAACCTATGTGACTGAGGAGGCCACGTCGCTGACGATTGCCCAATTACTGTTCTTTCCCCTGAGCAGGCTACCCATATCTTTGGGGATTCC
>JBBPSD010000414.1:0-25986 GCA_038093415.1 Xerocomellus chrysenteron | reverse complement strand
GTATCTTCTACATTTAACTCCACCAAAGCTAAGCGCGATTCCCACGGTGTTTGGTGGTGCGCTGCGCGCACCACCATTGAGGTTAGTATGGAAAGGGTTTTTGGAGTCACTGTATGTCAATCTGCAGAATGGAAGTACTTAGTACATCCCCTGAGTCACCCCTGAGTGAAATTTTTGTCAAAGCTACTAGCCATGGCCTCATACTGCTATGGTCTTGTAACTCAACCATGACTTCTCTAACTTATGAAGGTCTATCCTCAGAACTTATCTCATGAATTCATCACCTACAGAATTTGCTTAAACACCTTCCAAATACCTTGCCTCTCAATCCTAAAGAGTCCAATTACCATTTTGGGCTGGATATGGATGCTGTCAATGATGAGGGGGTGTGGTACACTTTCAACTGGAATCTTGAAGTTTGTTTTGAAACACATAAGCTTCATAATGGGGAAACCATTGTCTTTCATGAATGTGGTGACAGGTAGTACAATGCCCTGATTACGATGATGAAGACAACTGTGAAAGCACTTCCGACAAAAGAACATACCTTTTTCTGTGAAGTGTGGCTTGAGCACCTGATAAAGGCAGCTGAACTGCAGGGCACCAAGGCTTTAGCAAAGTAAGTTCATCCAAGTCTGTCATTATCATTAGAAGTGAGATACATGATTTACTCACTTTAAATGGATCTTGCATGCAATAGATGAACCATTGCTACCTGAGCTGACAATGAAGATGAGAGCAGGCCAGAGAAGCAAGCACACACCTCAGGCACCAGACTTCGGAAGCAATAGTTTCCCGAGAGGTACCCTTCAGTGTCGGAGTGGAAATGACCTAAAAGGTTGGTCCATCTGGTTCAGCAACTTCCGCTTCCATCTAAAAATAGACAATTGTCATCCAAACTGTGTAGGGCTGCTTTGTAGATGCTTTGGAAGCACTTCTTGCACAATCATGTAGCCTTCCATGCGCCTTCCATGTGCCTTCCGTGCGCCTTCCAGGTGCCTTCCAGGTACTTCTCTAAAATCATCTTGAGCCTATCCAGTCCTCCACTGGCCCCCTTGTTCTCATGCCTTTCGCCCCAGACAGCCAGACAGCTCAGCCCAGCACAAGCAAAGGCCTTGGGCAACATTTTACCTCTCCCCACAGACCCCGCTGTTGAAAGTGGCTGGGCAATAAAACCCTTGTGACGATACCTGGTCGAGAGCTTAAGTGGCAATGACTTCAAGCTGAACTGAATGCCCTCCTGTACCTGCAAAATGATGGTTCAACAATGACCACTGATATCCCAATTATGCTTGACACTGGTAGTCAGGAACTTCCTGTGTCCCCCCTGATTGAACCCAATGAATCCTTCAAGTTCAACTATGCAGATGATGATGACATTCCTTCCATTGAACCTGAATCCTGCCCACACATCCCTGCTCGGCGCATTGCCATCACCAATCAATACGATAAGTGGCAATCCATGATTCCCACTGTAATCCAGCCATACTTCGTGTACTTGGCCCACTTGCTGGGGAAAACTCCAATGTCCCCACCCACTGTACTATCCTGTTGCGAAGGAGGATGTAATATCATGAAGAAAAGTGAGATAACAGCACTGTTTAATGACTGTAAGATTTTTGCTATCAACCGTCTCGGTTCCAACGCCTGACCTACATATGTCACCTATCCCAGACTTCATTACAATTACAGTCCAATCATGCGCATGCACGTCCCTCCCTCAAGTTTTTCTTTTCCATGGACTATTCCCCACGGCCTCATCTCAACCCTGGATGGCGGTATCGGTTGAACTGCTTGTGTTCTATCAGGCCCTCTTCGAATGTTCATGCAATGCTATTGACACATTAGCCCATGCACTGCACTCGTACTACACACATCATGACTATCTAATGACAGACAAAAATGTAAGTTCCTCCAGTCAATCACTCCTGCCAACTGACTGATCCACAGGGCTCAGCCATGCAAGACCCATTTTGGAGAAGTTTTGGACAGGCATCAGCAAAACATAAGTTAGCTGCACAGTGCTGTGGCTCTTTGCACAGCATGTTACACTCATCATGGTGCGACAGAAAGGTCCCCCCCTGTGCAGTCATGACACAAAGGGTACAGTGCTGTGCAGATTAAGTAAGCTGCACAACTCTAACACATCCTGTACATATGCCCTGTATAGACCAGCCACATTGTACAGTGTATACAAGTCTACCATACTGTATGTTCTATGATACTGTATAGCTACACAATCCGAAGGACTGTACATCTATCATGTTGTATTCATCAAGCCCTGTCAGCCCTTGTTTCACTTCATTGAACTGTAGTAAGCTGTATTATTGCAGCATCATGTCATGTCATGTCAAGAGAGGTACTGAAGTATGATACTAGAACTGGTGCATATACTGGCATTACTCGTCATCAGAATCCTCATGGGACTGCTCGCCATCAAACTGCTCGCCATCAGACTCTGACTGCTCACCATTTGACCCAGGCTGCTCACCATCCGACCTGGGCTGCTCATCATCCAACCCAGGTTGCTCACCATCTGACCCAGGCTGCTCACCATCCAACTCGGACCGCTCGCCATCGAACCACTTGCTGTCAGGCTGCTCAGGCTGAGGCTTGAGACCAGGCTGCTCATCTGACTCCGAGTCAGAGATGTCCATGCCAAATTCCCCACCCATGTCATCATTGTCTCCAGCACCATTCGAGTAACCGTCCCTGCTCATTACATTAGAATATCTGCTGAAACAATGAGTGGTTACTTACATTTCCTCAAACGCCCAATTGGCTAGCATGGTTTTTGAAGGGGGTCTGCAAGAGACCAAGGATGTCGGGGGCTTCCACGACAACTCCTGGCAATAGTTGGTTGCATAGGGAGTTCAAGGCTAGGAGTACGAAGGGAGTGCACACTCTAAAGTAGTGCGAAGACTTAGAGAAGTCCAAGTGACAAGGGAGAATCAAGTAGATTCAAGCTAAGGAGAACACATGAAGTACTGTCGTTTAAATAGGTGGGTACATGGCACACAGACCAAGCAGTGTTCGTAGTACTAAGGCTAAAACAGATATAAAGAGGAAGCTAGGCTGTGCGATAGATGGAATGATGCTGCATTGAGGCAACACATGGAAGGAAGAAGAAGTCCTTAAAGGGCAAGTAGAAACGGGATAAGGGAACCATGCACAGCATATAAAAGAGGAGCTGTGTTTAGGCGGAAGGCATTCCGGAGGAATGGTGCGAAGAGATAAGAAGTGAGTTAGAAGACGAGTGACGTAAGGAAAAGAAAGAATTGTAACAGAAGGTGGAGTGAAGAGCGCATACCCGACGGAAATGGCTTCCTGGGCAGCTTTCTTGATTATGCTGTGAAACGACCCTACATCATCATAAAGCTAATATTTGTTAAAGCCTGCCCCTAATAGAATTTGAAAATACATCATCATCATGGCCATGTTGTATTTTCTCTCACTGAACCCTAGAAAGTCATTAGCATGAGTGCGTGCGAGCGAGCACACCATACCATGTCCCACCAGAATCTCCTCTTTCTCATAGCGAGTCATGACACTCAACAATACTTCATAGCATTCTCATTCCATCACCGCGATTTTTCTATCCGGTAGGAAGGGGTGTCGACGAAATAGAGCACACCACATTTCTGCTTTGGCAGTTTCCAGGAGGCGTGTCCAAAGAGGAGGATAGAATACGATGTGCCATGCCTTGGCCTGAATGGTATCCTTTGCATTCTTTGAGTACCTGCCACGGCGACCTTGCACTTGTTCTGAGACACCAGAAATGGTTCGAGGGTTCCTTATGACAGCGGCCAAGTTGAGCCCACCAATGTCCAATGTAACTGTGGCCTGATTGCCTGTAGCTGTGTGGTTGCCAGTGTGTTCAATGACAGGACCATGTTCTTGCCATGCAGCGAGGGTCTCATGCAAAGCTGCCGCATCATTAGCCCGGGCCCTCGAGGGAGGGGCAGTGGGTTGGGGGATAGGACCTTGAATCACTTGGGGGACAGCAGCCACATGCCCCCTCCCCATGGTAAGGATTTCGTATTCCCTTCCAGGATCAGCTCTCACCGAGTCATTACCTGCCTGATGATCCATTGATGTGTGATTGTTCTCAAGATGAGTGCCATCTCAAACACTAGAGAGGAAGTCAGGATTGGGGGACCTGAAGTGGTGGCTGCTTGTATGGTGGTGACCAAGTACATCATAGTTGGTATTAGCCTGTATTGTATTAGTACTACCCAGGGCATATTGTAATTACTTACTTGCTCATCACCACGGCATATGGTGCTCCGAACTTGAGTTCCGTTACTGTGGTTGTTCTCATCATCCCTGTTTGAAGTGGACCAGGAGATTGGTGGCAAGGGGAGGGCGGCCTCCTGGTGTTGCTGCGCATTTGAAACATGGTGGTGGGGCTGGGTGGAGTCTCTGACTGAGAAGTGGTGAGATGGATTGGATTGTTATGGTGGAGCCTGCTGGGCACAACGGTGCGGTGGCTGCACTGCAGTGTTGTCCTTCGAGGACAGGCCACACATGATTTGATCTTTGTGATCTTTCCTGGCTGATGGATAATCTTGGTATGATGGTACTTGATCTTTGTAAAAATGATGAATGAACTGGTAACATAAAAAGGATGAAAAACGCTAACATACCATGTTTGTTGTCAAGATCAAATAAACCACTACATGAGCTGTTGACATCCATTTGGTGACCACGGTTCCCATCCTCTAAGTGGTGTTTGTGTGACCGACCATTGTCAATGGCCATCTCAATTTCCTCGTTATTGGAGTCAATGTATGGCTTCTGGAAACACGTCTTGTGAGCTAGAAATTTGTGACTGAAGGATCACAAACTGCTTTGTGGAGGATACTGCCTTGGCCTGCACAAGCCACTAGATCGTTCTTGGAGTAATCCTTTTCATACATATTCTTGCAAGGTTTGCCTGCTGACAAATGCAGGAGCTCGAGGCTGCACACCGAAGCGACCTTCCGGACCCGAGTGCCTGATTGGCTGGGAGCCTGAATCAAAGGGGTCAGAATCTGGGTTGTCGTTCATTGCCGTGTCCTGGTTGAAGGGAGTTAGCATATAATGAGGTAACCTGCTGCAACACTGATTTTGACTGGCCGCTTTGCAGTCTTTTTCTTTCTGGAACGATGTAGAATGGGAGCTGTCTGATTGACAGGTTCATTGTCAAGAAGATCCTTGGATTGGTCGAATCCGCACTGGGCCCGGGCTTGTTCGATAGCAACAGCAGTCTTCTGCAGTTGGGCAGTATGGCCACCCTTTCCAGCTGTTGAGCAAACTGGACAAGTTGTCTGGGAAAGTCCAGGTTGGTTAGTGTTTGTGACGGATGAAGAATCAGAGTGGCAAGTCAGGGCCATAGGACAGGTGGCATGTCTTGAAGATGAATGGGATGGGAGCTAAGAAGTACCTCAAGGAGACCTCAACGGCGCACTACCTCTTTATATTTTCCGTCCTGCAGCCTAGGGGAGCTTCATTACCTCTTTGGCCGCCCATTGAGTCCTCCATTGAGTTGAGGTTGGTGGTGGGGTATGTCAAGAGAAGTCATGGGAACTGTGACTTGCCACCATGTAATGTGCACGTCGGTACTTGGTACATAATATACTCAACAGGCCCACATGCATGCGATCCTGCAGCCAACTCACGCAGACAAGGTCAAATTGTATGGTCAAACATGTCATTTTGTCGCTCACAATACTACTAGCCTTGTACAAGGATTCAAGATTCACCACCAATGGCTCTCTGTAATGCTACAATTTGGTGGTTGGATGTGCACGATGTAGTGGTTAGGTGTGCGTGATTGTCGATATCGGTCCGAGACAATAGCCCTTGATCCCAGGGGTAGGTGGAGATGCCTATGACATTAGGGGAGTCGACAGTGTATATGATGGTGATGGCATGTTGATGCTATGGAAGGCCCAGGGTTTGGGGAGGGGGAGTACTGATTTGGGTGGTGAACTTGAAGGATACTGTTGCCCATACAACAATGACAGATTTGTGTTTGAAGGGGCTGCGAAGGGGTTTGCAGTGGATGGCAGCGCCGATTTCTTCATCAAAGGATATATGTAGGGTAGGGTCCGGGTTTGACGAAGTCTTTGTGGATCATGTCCTTGAACTCCCTGAGCATGACGGGATCAATATTTAACTCCCATTTGAGATACTACAGACATATTTCACTTGCCATTCGATTGGTCTCCCGCAACTGGGAGGGTTTTGGGGAGGGGGGGAGTACCGGTTTGGGTGCAAAGGATACCATTGCCCATGCCACGGTGACGGACCCGTGTTCGAAGAGGCTGTGAAGGGGTTGGCAGTGGGTGGTGGCATCAATTTCTTCATCGAAGGATATATGTAGAATAGGGTCTGGGTCTGACAAAGTCCTTGCAATCATGTCCTCGAACTCCTTGAGCGTGACGGGATCTATGTATAGTTCCCCACTTGAGATACTGACATGTTTTTCCTTCCATCCGATTAATCTCCTGCAGCTGGAACATGCCCTGGGCAACGATCAACCACACTTGTTGGAGTAGATAATGTTGCAGATGACCTTTGATGCAAGCAGATACAAACAAGCGGTGACCCGACGATTTCCAAGTGGCCCGAAAATGCACTTTAAGTTGTTGTAACAGGACGGGGGTGGTAAATGTCACAGAGGAATGGAGCTTGGTTCCATGCAAGGAATAGTACACTATGAAATGGGGGTAGTTTGACAGTAGAGGAGGAGGGGATACTTGTGGCAGGCAAAGGGATGGGTAATGAATTGTGTACATAAACTTTATGTTTGCTCATGGCCGTAAAAGGGATCCTGCCTACTCAAGGGTGGGCTGAGGAAATTGCCCCCAAAGGGAAGGGTAGAAGGACTTACCTAAGGTTGCCAGGGGCATGAAACATGGGGATGAGAGGCATTGTGGGCTAATCTGCATACCGGTGACTAGTGGCAATTTCTGGCCTAAAGTGCGGTACTTTGAAATCTGTCCGCTCAAGCTTGACATAGACAGTCATACATGTGATGGAAAGCAACACCCTTGTGACGGCGAATTGCAATCATTTTGAACTCTGTGAATGATGAGATGACTTTGAGTAAGCCTTTTAGATTCATGCGCTCTTTTAGCGATAGTGTATGGACCTCGACGGTGATATCTATGGACACAGTCAGCGGTGCATTCGAGAGAAGGCAAACTATCACACTGAACACAAACCTAGAACTTACAAGAAATATTGTAGTAAATTGCTATTATGCTGAGGTTAAGCACAGAGACATTCATCTCGTCCTCTGTAAAGTTATTGAGCAATTGAGTAGATAACCACCATATGTACTGCCCATCATCTGTAGCATGTCCATGACGGGGTAATCCACATATCTGTGCTCCTTGCCCTCAAAAAATTGCACACCCATGATAATAACCTTGTAGCTCGCCACTGGGAGACTCCATCCCATATTCTATGCAATGATTAAATCTCTTCAAAACACCCAAGGAAAAAGACATACTTTGGAAGCTGCCAAAACTTGGATGGCACCACACTTGAACAAGCATTCCACAATAAATTTGTCTCGTTTATTCAATGCCCCATGGTAATATCCAATACCGTGCTACAAGATCCTGGTTGCTGATGTGGTCAAGGTGCGGTTGTAGATCCACCTCGTTTTTGTTCAGGAACTGGTCGAGGCCGTTGTTAGCGGTGCAATACAACAGTAGATCGTCTATGGTCAGGCAGCACTGGTGTCGCAATGAAACAAACATGATGACAGGCCTTGTTAGAGTGTACACAATGGCAAGGTGTGCTGGCTTGGACAGGGAGATCATCAATGAATGGTAGTGAGGAATAGTGAAGCTTTGGAGGTGAATGTTCATGTCAAGAGGTCGCAAGCTAAATGAATCATGAGCAATAAATAGACCACCTGAGTCCAATTTGCTTACCCTGGCGAGAAGTTGAAAATGGCATGCAATGGAGCGCCTATCCACTCTGTGAGATCCTGGGAATTTGCAAGCGATACACCACAGGCTATGATACACGTCTTGATCTTGGTCTGTGCAGAGAGATACCGCGTCCTCAAAATGATTACTTCGTATGTTGGACCCACTTCCCTGCCAATGAGTTAAATATAATTGGCATTAAACAGGGCAATCGTCTGCACATTCTTCCTCTGACACCATCTGCATGACAGAATGTCCCACTGTTAACAGTTAGTTATCAAATGGGTAAGAAAATCATTGTGAACACTCACTTGACTTGGCATACACACAATGACATCACCTTGCTCCAGCCAACGCAAGTCCACACTCATCTGATCCCTGTACACCGCTAAACGATGCCACTCCACAACACACTAATCCTGATCAACCATTTCCTGATATGGCTCCACGCAAACTGCTCTTGAGTCATCCTTCTGATTTCATAGCTTCACCAGTGTGAATTCAGTGCAGATGGTCTTCCTACTTCCCGTGGGAGGACCAACAAACACGTTTTCGTCAGAGGTGTACAGCGCTTGGAACACTTGTGTTTAGATTTTGTTGAATGTCTGGATTGTGTTCGAGTAGATCGCTCTGTTGTGCAATGCAGAGAGAGGTAGAGGTTGGAACTTGAGGAGGGGTATCAGAGGTGGGAACTTTTTAGGGTGAATGAGGTGCTTGAACAAGATAGGAAGTCTCATCTCTGTGTGCAACCATCTATCTGATACTACTGAGATGTAGTAATTGGGAGGGACGGGCTTGAACATTGGAATGGTGATGGTGACATTGCACTCATATTCTGCATACCACTGACGAAGGACAAATGTATTGTGGAAGAGGATGATCTCGCCATTGATGTACTGATGAGAATGAAGAACATCTTGGCACCACCATGAATTTTCTCCTCCCAGTGGAAGTTGGGTACAATGGACAGGCCAATGCGCAGGAGGGAGCGGGTGATAAGTTGTACTTGTGCTTGCAGTCTGGAAACCTAAATGATTGTGCTTATTCCCAAGAAAAATGAACACTTACTGTAGTTTAGGGAAATTATGAACCAGTCGGTGGGCAAGGTGGCCAGCGTTAGGAATACCGATGAGCTCTCTGAGCTCAGGTGGGTTCAGATTGAAGTACGGGTACCACAGCTAGAATAAGTAAACAGTTGTATCAGCACGTTACAAGAAACATCCCGCACAGGTAGACGCACAAATTGTTTACCCTCGGCCTTCCTGATCTCCCACATAGCAGAGTTGGGTCGGACAAACTGGTGGCATTGGGCCAGGACTCACTCGGAGGCGACAGAGTGAATCATCGGCTGCCAGGGGTGGGAATCAGAGAATGCTGGAGTAGCACACTGGCAAGGAGTGACGTGTAGCGTAGAGAAGGGGTCATCTAATCATGAGGGAGCCAGCAGGAAGTTAGTCTGTCTTTCCTCATTCTCTCATCGTGGTCGGACCACTAGGCAATTGTCTCCCTTTCAATAGCCATGTTGCGAGTAGCCTGAATGAGATGGTCTGTTGGAGACCAGTGCAGTGCCAGTGACAAAACAGAAGAGCAATTGAGTAAGGAAACAGACAAGGAGAGGGAGTGGGAGTGACTATGGGTGGTGGACTCAGCCTACGATAAAAATGATTGTATGTGAGAATGGGCAAAAAGGGTTTGGTTCTTTCCCAACTGGTCAAGTAGCTTCTCATAGTAGACTTCATTCATGACCTGGAATTGCTTGATAGCTTTCTTTTCAGTGACACCAATGAACTGTTGTTGGAGTCCATATGAACAGTAGGAGGGGTCAAAGTCTTGTAGTATTCGGGCAAGCACGAACTAATCTAAACCATCGTGATGGTGGGCCCTGATGCGCAACATTGTGTACAAAACAAACCGTGCCTCAGGCAAAGCAAATATAGTTATAATCTGTGTACATGCCATCACAGAACTTTAGAGATAGCATAAAAGAAATCTTTATTGAAGTATTTGTTCAGAAAAAACGATTGTGAGCTGTAAATGCTATTCAAACAAGTGAGGTGATTGTCAGCAGCATGACCGAAACGTGAAACAATGTGCACGTAAGACTTCAGTTGATCTAAGGGAAAAACTTCCCCTAGGTCCTGGCCCGATATACATTTCACTTTCCTAAGCAGATGGAGACCCATAGTAGACTCAGTTTGGTTATGCTCTTGGGGTACAACATCAAGCCTCTGTGCATATATGAGGGCACCATGTGCCCAAGGGGTATAGCTGTGCCTTGGAGGCACAGGGCACATGATGAGGCAAACAAGAATGACGGAGTGTCCTAAGTGATTTTGAGTGAAAGCAAGTGATTTTGTGTGGAGAGAGTGTACCAGTCAGACCACTGAGTGGCCATTCAGGGGCCTGATCCACCTGTAGGATGGCGGCATCATACTGACTGTGTTTCCAACTTCAGTCGGGTGGATGAGCATTGACAGCGAACATTGGTCCCAATTCTTTCAGGTAGTGATAGGCCTTTTGTTGCAGGCGGACCTTGTGCCAAATTTGAAGCTCGGAGAAGGGAAGCTCTGCATTAGGACCTGATCGCCTTGGACCACCGAAAGTATGGAATTTCCTCCAATGTGGCTGTCCCTCATGTCTCACGTAGTCAGCCAATGCCCCACAGAGCTCCGGAAGTCCAAATTCCTCTGCGACTTTGTCAATAGATTGGTGGCGATGCATAGGTTCAATATTGAGATGAATGGTTATCGACCCTGCAATAATAGTCCAGAGTGGGAGGCTGTTTACAACAGTAGACTCGTTGGCCACATTCACAGCAACCTTGAAGAAGTCAGTCGATTGACATTTCGCAGACCAGAGGTCACCTAGGATATCTCCCTGGGAAATGTCACCAACATCATGATCGCCCTCAGGTTCTTCGCTACCGTCGAGTCTGGCAATATCCAAGTCACCTGGGTCATGGCTCTGTGACATTTGAAGGCATATTGTGGTAGCAAATAGGCGACACTTCTCATCGCAATCAAGAGCGCGGCAAATTTGAGCATCATAGTCATGGTGGTTGGTCATGGAAGCAGGATCCTTGACGACATCAATATGTGTGTGTTCAGTGGTGTCTACAGACCATTGAAGCAAGCAGCCAATCTGTGGGATGCTCAGGACCACACTTTGCATAAGCTCTAGCTTTGGAATCCAAAAGTGGTCCATGACCCTTTTGCCCCGATAAAAGCTGCCATCAAGGATGGCCTGCTTGTGATTGTGAAACTCATCTAGTGCAGCTCGAATCCTATCTCGTGTCCGTGAAGTAATGGCCGGAGCTTGAGAAAGGTACCTGAACTCCATCAGCATGCGGATTGCAATGACAACATCCGGGGGAACACTGCCAGCGATGATGGCCACAAGATATCGTTGCATGTCTCTTTGTGTTCTCCCACACACTTGTTTAAGCTTTGTGATTTCGTTTTTGAAGTGGTGAAGGCCAGTGATCCTTGGAAGAACTGAGAAGCGAAAGTCAATTTCCTCGTCGCCAAGTGCGACCCAGCACCAGCGCACATCATGATCCCAACACTGACAGTGCCAGTAGTGCAGGGCCTCAGGTGTAAGGAAGCAAGAAGGTGTTGCAAACAGCCAATTTCTCCAGAAAGGAAGTGAAATGCCACTGAGACAAAACTCTTCGCATGCAGCAAAGAACTCTTCAACGTTTGAAGCAAGATGTTCAATGGACTTGAGCTGGCTTTTTGTCAGGGCAGCAGTACATGATGGATGTCAGAATGGGTTCCCAAACCTTTCATGCAAAGCTGTAGTAACTGGAGAAGTTTTGCCCCGTATGCAGGCAATCATGCAAGCTTCAGGCATGTCAGTGATATAAGAAATGAGTGGGGTGAAGCAGTAGTGAAGGTTTCCGAGGGGATCTGGCATTGTACATCCATGTTCCATTGTATCTTTGAGTGGCTGAAGGACGATGTCTAGGCAGTGGTGGAAGAGATGGGCCTTGAGGACTGAGCGTATTCTGGAAGACTTGTGGAGAAACTTAGGAATTGGCAACAATGCGAGGAGAAGAAAACCGTGTATGGAAGCCTTGTTCCTCATACACATCTTGATGTTTGTGAGGCTCAATAGTAAGGGATGCGCAACTCTTCCTCCGCATATGTTTGTGATATGGGCTTTATCTGACGACAAGATGATACTGCATAATGTGCCACCGACAGGAATATTTTCCTGTGGTAAACAGCCGGTTTACAGAACTTGTCAGGATTCTGTGCTTGCTGCTCACCTGTAGTTCCCAAGCGCCATTACTGCTCATCCATTCGGTATAGACCCTGACATCATGCTCACCGGAGGTGAACAGCCAGTAGGGTGAAAAGTCCATATTGTCTGCAAAAAAGTGGGTGATTGAACAGCAGCTTGACACAGCCCAGGGCGTCACGATAATACAAATATACAGGATCTTTCGTCTCATGGTCACTGGAGACAACTCTGTAGGTCCATTGTGGCCCTGATGGTAATGATTTGATATGAGAACGTAACTCCCATGCCATGTGGAATGAGAGGGGCAAATCCTTTGTCTATGAGATTGTAAGCAGTGCGTGTCGATTAAATGCTGAGCCCATGTACCACATCCATTCATAAGTATTCATCAATAAGAGCCATGCTGAGTCTTGGTTTTGAAAGAAAATTCGCCTCCATCCAGTCCTCTGAGGATGCAAACGGGTAATAGGGATTGGAACATTGTTGTTCTGAATGCTGGTCCTTATGGAACTGCAAAGGGAAAGTTTCACCCCTACCATATGTCTGATGCGCCTTCAAAGTATTCCATAACCTAGTCCTGGACTTCTGGAAACAGTGGAGTGTCTTTGATCTGAACATTAGCCTCATTAGCTTCAGGCAGGGCTGGAAGATCAATGTCCGGTGAATCAAGGGACAGTGAGCGTGTGGGGGATGCAATGCCTGCCAAATCCAAGTCTTCCACTGGAACATTGGCAGGAAAATGAGGGACTTCGAGGTTAAATGCAAAGTTGTTGTCATGACAAGCACAGCAGGGCCGTGAAACATGAAACGTGACACCTCATTTGCTAGAAAAGTATTTGAGACATCTATGGCAGTTAGGCATGCTGAATGACAAGGAGAATGAGGTGTGCGTGCACCAATCTTGACCAATCCCTCCCGAACAACATCATGGTTACAACGTGTGTGATATGATCATCAATACCAGCACTACAAGTATGTGATCATGAGATTCCTAAAAAATCTCAGCCTGCCACATCTTCCATTCTTCATCAGCATCCAGGCTTCCAACAGCAACTCAAATGGCCAACTGTCAACTCCATCCTCCCTTGAAATCATCCTTGACGGACCTAGAAACCAAACCAGCTTCTGACAATGGTGTTTCAAGTTCGCAGCCACTTTGTCCTGAGCCCTCTATCTTTAGCGTCGTTCCCAGGACACTGCATGCAGACTCTCCACATTTCCTTCCCTCCTCAGATCTCATTCCAGAGTCATGTCCTAAACTTCCACAGACAGAATCATTTCATCAAGTTGCACCCCAGGCTATTGTTTCTCATGTCAGCACTTCCTGTATGGTTGGTGCCATCCGGAAGCCAAGCATGCTTTCACAATTCGTAACACCTGCACCCGTCAGAGGTTCTACATTGGTTCCCCAAGGTTTATCAAAAGATATCTCATGGGGCATGGTAAGTATTTTGGTCTGTTTTCTGCTCACATTGAATGCGACGCTTATTAAGCATAAGAAGACTGAGGGCCGCGTTGATCAGACAGACGTGGATTTCAACGAAGTGGATGCTCAGATATGTAGTACTTGAGATTGCAAGAATGCATCATACCATCTGTCGTCTTGAGCATGAACTCGCTGAGACCCGGTGTGCAGAGGGTCAAGGCCTTGTCAAACTGTACAAACATTGGGCTGAGGATGCGAAGAAACAACAGGATTATGCTGAGTTTGACCTATGTAGGTCTCGTCCAAGACACGGTGACCAGCAACTTCAGTTCTTCCGAGTTGTTGATTATACACAAGCCAAACATGAAACGTTCCCGCTTCTCCAGCCCAAGTGAACATCAGTGTAGTAAGTATCTAGTAATAATGTTGGTTTATGCTTTATCTCATTAGTGGTTTCAGATA
Organism: Xerocomellus chrysenteron; assembly: GCA_038093415.1. NCBI lineage: Eukaryota > Fungi > Basidiomycota > Agaricomycetes > Boletales > Boletaceae > Xerocomellus > Xerocomellus chrysenteron. The sequence continues at coordinate 11,925 of JBBPSD010000414.1, read as the reverse complement.
TATCATCGGGCTCCTTTGAGGTGTAGTTACAGTATTACCAGCATCGTAGATAGCATGTTGTGGACATGTATACCCATGCTCATGTGTCAATGTCATTATGTTCCCTCTGTGACAGTTGTCTGTTCTGTTCCCTCTGAACACATGTAGATCCTGTAAGAATTGTCACAGCTGTAGCTAGCTATAAAGACTACACTTCTGCATTCCTATAGTCATTGTGAGCTCTCTCGCATACATGGTCACTGTGACACTGTTCGATTGTAAGCTATGATGTGATGTGACATAATGTCCTCTTGGTGTGCCGAGGACCTGAGACCCTGAAATGCCTGTGTGTCTGTGGACGCTGGACTCTGTATCCCTATAGGCTGATGCGAGATCTGCCGAAAATTAAACTGCCATTACACTGTGTAACTGTCACCCGGTGAAGCAATGTGACCTAATGTGATTTATGTAATGTACACTTGCCACTTGGACCCTGAGTGGCTGTCAATTACTGTATGTGATGCTGTAACTACCTGAGCGGCTGTGTGACTGTTACAAAATTAGTGATTTGCTGATGGGCCATACAATGGTTCGATGTTCCTCAGGTCGAACTGGAGTGTCAACTGGAGACTGCTGTCTCAGAGTGCTGCCAGCGAATCACAGAACACATATCGACAACCAGATCATCTCTCACCCAATCCAATGACAATCTCCACAAATCCGAAACTAGTGGATGACATTCACATGATATCCATACACCATTGAGATGCACTGCCTCTTCAGGAGATTCCCAAATTCCCAATCTAAATGATCCGACCCCATCAGATCATGAGATGGTTCCTGGAGGATCTCATGCTGATCTGCTCCACTCTGAGCCCATCTGCACTATCCTGCAATACTCTTCTTGTCCAACGATGCCCTGCCTGTTTTTGGGGAAACTCATTTGGCCAATCCCTCATCAGTGGAGTCGATATCCATGTGGCAACCAACGACAATTTTCATCACTGACACTGCCACTCAGCAGGCGAATCTCCAGTTTTCTACAACCTGCGATTTTTCCTCCCCAAGTCGCAAGTTGATGCTGTAGGCAAATACATTGAGCAAGTTCGCAAGCGACCTGTTCATCTCTGGCAGGCACATGTACCTGACGAAGCAGTTGATCATTGCAAATCCACCCACGAAGCAGCAGATGGCAAGAAGCAAAAGTTGTCCATGGATAGTTATGATGACACTGGCATCATGGCGCTCATATGTTGCCACGACATACCTCTATTTTTCGCCAATATTGATTCACCAGGCAAGAAGCAGAAGTACTCAATCCCACTTGTCAAGCATCTTTTTTCCCTTCTACCACCAGTAGCCACAGTTGTTGTTCTCTACGGTATAGGGTGTGTTATTGATTGATTGATCGCCCAGGTATGTGCCAATAATCATTCATTTGCACACACGGTCACAGGCAAATTCAAATTTCAGTATGACATATTTGGTGCCAGTATCATGTATGGTGGGCGGCAACAATAAGGCACTTGGTTCATACTTGATTTGTATGAGTTGAACAACATCAAGCTAAACATCTGCATAGGCACGAAGCTCCACCAACAGACTCGAAAAGTGATTGCAAAGCGCCAGCCAGCGCTTATGTCAGCAATCCACAAATTCAACAAGTACTGCGAACAACTGGAACAATTATACGACCCAGAGTATGCAATTCCGTTACCTACTCCCCTTCCCATCAAGCTCACAGACTTGCGTAACAACCAGACATTGCTGCACAATATCTGGATCACACCATCTGAAGGACATATCCTGCGATGGCTGAAAGACCATGACGTTCATGATGGCATTAGAGCCCTCCTGAAGCGTGACCGCTGTCGTGAGGAGCAGATCCAGTTAGGCATCGAAGCAGATAACATGTGCCACTGGTTTGGTAGAGAAATTGCCATGCTGGAACTGGCTGTGTGACTCCCGGAATGTCAGTATCACCTCATTCCATGAGCACATTACTGACTTTCATTCCAGACTCTGATTTTAGTTTTCTGTTATGCAAACACCATGAGGACGTGCTTCAGTTGCAAGTCCAATGGCCTACTCCCTTGGCATCTGCAGCCCGCTATGCTTCACATGTCCATGAGGCCATATAGTTGGCCGACAAGCTCGTGGGCACAGTCACTTCATGTAACCCACCATTACAGTGGCTGCCACCCTTCGTCTGCAGCATTCCACCAGACAAGGAACCGGAGGATGACATTGGCCCAGGTGTTGAACCCACAACAGATGCTGCAGAAGATGCCGACATCCCCCCTGAACAAGTCTTACTCGCTGATGTCCTTGAGGCCAGTGACCTTGAGGACGATGAACTGGAGGATCAATCACCACAAGGACATCTTGAGTGGCAAGTCCCAGAGGTAAGCCATTGCCTTTCCCTTCAAAACTTCCTTTCTAAGCAGTAATTATTGAAAATCTCTCAGAAGATGTCTTCGAAGTGCCTGCCACCGCCTCAAGTGGTTCCATATACTTCAGAGCGCGAGTTAGGTCTGCCACAGAAGGGTTCGGAGGCATTGTGTTCAAAGCCAAGGACATCCACATGTTAGTAAGCCCTGATGCACGTCTCAATGATGTCTGTGTCAACGGATGTGCTGCACTCATTTATTCTGAGAATCTTGAACACAATGCATCGCAAGTCACCGTTTTCTCCACGCATGACCTCCCCCGTATTAGGTACCATGCAACAGACGAGAATCTGTGGCATAACACATCATGCACCAAGTTCTGGAAGAAAGCCATCATTCTTCCTATCCACCGACCTTTGTCATGGGGTCACTGGGTCCTATGTACATAGCATTCACTTCGACACCCCCTGACTCCTGTTATTCGACAGTCTCGCAGAACGACAACCATGGGAAAATGATTTGCCTGTATGCCTTCCTAACCCTCCCAGTGGCATAATTTTAATGTCCACAGAGCAGGACATCCTTACCTTCATCTCACGACTGTCTAACATTAGGCACATGCATCACAGGCTCCCTACTGTTGCCCAACCTAACTAGCTTGCTGTCCCTGTCACGGTGAGTTATGGACAATAAAAAAGCGCCCAGAAACTAAACCCCTGCCAATCACACACCAGACCAGCACCATGCAGTCGAATGCAGTTGACTGTGGCCTATGGATAGTTGCCAGATCACAGTGATAATCTGTGGATGCCACGTAACTAGTTTGCAGGAGCACGATATGCCAGCCTTCCACCAATATTTAGTGTCCCTTGTACTTTGTTTTGATTCAGCATAGCTTACACGTGTCCAACTTGTACTAGAAATCCAGTGAATGAATGTGTGCCCAGTACCGATTGTCAAAGGAAAGCAGCAGACAGCGCCACCTCAGGCACTGGATTTCAAACATGATACCCATTGTGAAAGGAAAGAGACAGACAGTGCTGGTGCCTTCACTGTGCCCTCTGTCACACCACAGAGCCTATCCATCCGCCGGGACGAGTGGCAACAATATTACGCCATCCTCGGTATGCCAAAACTCCATGGCCATTTCACATATGGCCTTAGGCCCATCCTGCACCTCAGGACAGGAGGAGGTGGGCGAAATGCCCTCAGGCTCCTATCAGGTCCTCCTTATCAGCAAGCAGCTCCACAGACCCTAAACATGGTGGATCCATTTTAATCTGGCTCGGAGCCAGTGCTTCCACCACTGGCAGCCGCTTTGTGGCCCTCCAGACCACAGAGTGCTTGGTCCGAGGGGGTGTTAACCCAAAAGTGCGTCCAGAGGCCCAGGTGCAATGAGCAATCACTGATTACATCAAGGTTATCCCCTTCATAGAGCTGGTGCAGCAGCACGTGCTCTCAGGGAACTTCTCTCACATATAAAAACTCTACCCACATTGGAGACTTGCTAACTTCTCCTCCTTCTTCAGCATGTCTAATCTAAATGAACAATGGCTAATCCTCTCTAAGGGCGACCAACTGACAGCAATCTGTATGTCCAGGTGTATCCATATTTAAATACGCCATTTGCTGAGTAACCAAATAATTCATGGTGGTCTAATCATCTGGCCGTCACACCAGTCCTACTGCAATACAATGCGGCCGTGCATCACCTTCCCTCCCGATCGCAATACAGTGTCTGTCAATGGCAGAGGCGCGGGCTTTGTATCAGGTTGTGCAGCCCATCATTGCCACACTCTCCACTATGCCAACATCATCTGAGTTGCTCTCTGCCTGTGAAGATGCCGATAATGTATGCAACTTTTTTGCAGGGACATCGGTCGACTTTTACGTGGTTATTGTGGGGTCTCCCCCAGGAATTCATCGAAGCTGCCAAGTCAAGCTCCCTACTGCCGCCCATTGACAACCCATCTCATCCACCTATCAGAGAGAGCGCCATGAGATCACAGCGCAGGTTTACACATCATTGCTGGCTGCACATCAACACCTTCTGGGAGGCGCTCACCAACATGATTGTGAAAGGCATGCAAGAGCTAATGCCTACGTCAGCGACGAGTCACATAACAATCCCTGCAGGTGCATTCATCATCAACCTTATGTACAAGCACTCAATGTGAACAGGTTCCCCCTTTGCCAACAACATGGACCCTCTGAGTCAGGAAATACCAGATGCCACACAAGTCAGCCTGGAGCCATCCCAAATGAACATCCCAACCACCATGACACTTGGCCTGGCTGAAGGCTCCACATCATCATTGGGTAAGTTAACACTGACCTCCTCCCCTCTGGCGACACTGACTGCAAACTCATTCCCCTCTGACACACTTGCAGAAGCACTCCCAACAGTCACTCTCCCACAGCCAGACCACGGGGCTGACATCATGATGACTACCTTTGTTTACATGCACATCCGCACCCTGTGTGGCATCATGGAAACCTTTCCCATCCCCCTCGAAGAAACTCGCCCCCACATTCTTGGTTGGCAAGCAACCAAGTACCTGCGTGCACATGGTTACACATCCACAGCTGTGGACTTTCATTAGCATCTTAGTTATGCTGCTACTGGCCGCACGTGGCATGGTGTACCAGGAAGTGACTTACTTGTATGGACTTATGCAATAGTTATATTTCTCTCATGTCCTTAATAAACTGTATGTTATCTTCAACACAATGACCACTGAAGAAGGAACACTGCGGACATTTTGCAGAGTGAATGGCAAATATTCGTCCCTCGGTGGTCTCATTATTTGGGAGTGTCAATCTATCCTCCATATACAGATATAGTTATAGACATCTATTTCTGAATCCAGGCAGATCGCCACAGGTGCCATTCTACTGGTGACACTGCAGGTTGTAGTCTTTCACCACTTCTTTCTAACTCAAAGCCGAATGCATTCAGAACACAGGCAGCTCACCACCGATGCTGTCTACTGCCTTCTTGTGTCCAACAACCAGGTGGTAGTATTTCACCACTTCTTCTAATTTAATGCCAAATGGAATCAACAAAGTTGCCAGAGTAAATTGGAGAGGGCTTGTGCCATCCTCGCCCTCCAGTGGTTACAATTTGCCCACCTCAGGTTGTGACGCCTTTGGTGCTCACCGCAAGTATCACTAATGGTCATCATACAGATGAATGCCAATCTCAGCCAGATGCACATCGAGAAGACGGAGCAGCTCACAGCAGCATCGGCAGAGCAGCTGCTCGAACAGACCGGGGGGGGTCAAAGACTCCCATCCCCCCCTCCCGTCGAGGCACCCACCTGCCTTCAGACCAAGGTAAAGGCCACAGATCGGGACACTGGGCTGGTCTGGGATGCTGGCACATGACACGAGCATTTGTTAGATGATGTTTGACCTGTTCAGATAGAAAGCACTGTTCAGTGCTCCATTGACGTGCCAGAACAGTCCAGGCCACAAATCACATGTGCCAGTCTCCTTTTCTAATGCAAGATGAATTTCCAAGGTACGTTGGTCAACTTAGCATTGAAAACATGCAGTGACTGAATGTTACTAGACTCACAAGAGAGAATTTTCCACACCATGACAGCAGGTGTTCCGGAAGAGGACACAGACAATGTCGTCCCTTCCAGCCAGTCTCCTTCCCTACCCTGCAAGATGAAAAATCAAGGTACGTTTGCCAACTTAGATTTGAAAACACAGTGTAATTGAATGTCACTAGCCTCACAGGTCATCCCTTCCTGCGAAGCATCCAGGGTGACCATGGCATTATCTTCAAGGTCCTCCACAGTTGTGCCTCATCCCCCTGCATCAACTGGCACGGAAGTCCCCATTGTGCATGCTCCTGCATCAGAACATCGCTCAGCATCCGCTCTCCCTGAAGGAATGATGTTGTATGAGGCACGGAATGAGTAACTGAATCTTGGTGAGTATGACATACTGACCAACTGGCATATTGCAGTCCCTCCAACTCCACCTTTGCATGACCTGAGGGAGGTGTTGGCAGAGGTTCGCACTGGGAGACAGTCAGCCCAAGGACCACATGGACCGTCGTCAAATGCATGGCCTCAACTGATGGATGATGGTGCAAACGAACTGACTCCCCATGCACCTGATTGTACCATCACCCTTCCCACTGTTACAGAGCTCGATGGTACAATCTTCAAGGTGATGGATTTTGATTACCTTGATTGACCTGAGACACCTATGCCACCTCCACACATGAGCCATGATTCAGGTGCCTTGCTTGTCGGCACGGATGCAGACCAGCCTGACGTGGACAAGGAGCTTCAATTTGTTCACGGATGAATGCCTGCTAGCATCGCAGCCACTCTGGACAACACCTTCCAAGGGATCTATTCGGAATTGAGCAATCTTGCCGGTCACATTGGGCTTCCTTTTCAGCAAGTACTCAACTGTTTCACCCGGCAGTTCTCATGCAGCTGTGCAATGAACTACTGGAATACCTACCAGAAGTTCCACGTGGCCAACAAGGATCAGGAGATCACAAGGCTGGGTGACATAGACATAACAGCAGTGACATCTGGTACATTTCAACTTTAAGGAATGTGTGATTGGTCCTGAGGATGTCAATGCAGTTCAAACAATGAAGAGGTGTTACAAGCAATTTCAAGCAGAGTATCCTGACATGTGGCACTGGAAGATACTTACAACTTTCAATGAACTTGAGCCAGGGAACAATGATGGGAAGACAGTCAGACACAGGCAAGCACTCTTCTTCCATCTAGGAAAGCATCATTGTGATGCAGCACGCGAAGTGTGTTGTCACATTGCAATTGAGTATAACTGACCTTTGAGTAGTTTGCGGGAATGGCAAAACCTCATAGCTTCGAGACTGTGATGATCATTGCAGGAGGTGGCGTAAATCAAGACTCTTCCCTTGGAATAGTGTACGCCACTCCCGGGGCTGAAAACATGAGTGTCCACGTGTTCCCTACTTTAACTCAGCCATTAACCTTTTTTGGCATCACATGGAGCAGTTTTTCCAGGAGAGGTGCCGCGCAAGTGACAATGAGATCCTCACTCATTTCAAGTCTCATATCTAGTAGGTTTGACACATGGTACTGCAGAGGATCCTAATGGGTTGTAGCAACAAACTGTCACTAGGAAACATCACGCTCACCTTCGACAGGCTGTCTGGAGCAGGTCCCTCTGAATGTGCTCCGTCTGGAGCAACTGGAGCTGGGCCATCTGGAGAGCGTTTGAAGGGGTCAAAGGTCAGCAAGGACGGTGAGGAGCCAGAGATTGTGGAGACAAGTGAAGTGGAGGACCATGCATGTGTGCACAGTGCATTCATGCAGGCCTTGAGTGAGTGGTGGTCCCTCCATTGCTGTTGCTACTCACCGATACTTAGCTGACCTGCTTTGCTAGCCAGTATGGGATGTCAATGGGCCAGCACGTAAGCTGTTCTCTTGGAAGGGATTACTGAGCAAACTGGCCGGCGGTGGCATGGTATGCCACAACTTTCCTGACTCAGTGCCCTTCCCTGGAGAAGAATGCCAACACTCAAAGGCTAGCTCTAAAGGCATTTCTGACCTCTCTGTCATTGATTGCTCAGTTCTCATTGCCACTTTCAACGATTCTTTGAGGGACCGGCTATACTTTAAACATGATCCTAAGTTGATTGGTATGTTTCTCGTCGAACTTCTCCATAGTGCTGTACTCATTTCTGTGCAGCTGACTTGCGCAGACTGCGTTTGCCTGTTATCATTGGGGCCATGCCCACACCTGACTCACTGCATGTGTTCGCCAAGAGATTGTTTGCAGACAGTTCAATGAATAGGACGGGTCCACCTCGCAAAGGCAATGTTGCCACGATGTGTGTGAAGAAGAAAAAGAAGTTACCAGCTCCAGCTGCGCAGGAGAAAATCACCATCATCAACTCAGAGGATAGTGTGCCCCAAAGGAAAGGCAAGGAGAAGGCACTGCCTTCGATGTCGACTGGCAACACTTTGCTCCTCTCTGACTCAGATGAGGTGCAAGAAGTGCCTCCTGCTGCTGTCAAAAAGAGGTAGTTGCCTGACCAGAAGGGATGCGCTCAAGCAGGAGTGCAGCTTGTGGTTGACTCGGATGAATTGGAGGACAAGGGACAAGACATTAGCTAGCCTTCAGGTTCAGAATTTCTTCCAGAAAAGTGAAAGGGTAAGGAGGATGAGGGTGCAGGTGCAGGTGCAGGTGCAGGCAATGCTGACAAAGAAGAGACATTGTCTAACAAGATGTTGGCCTCAGATGATGAGGTGTGGCTGGTACATATCTCGCAAGCGAAAGGCCAAGGTCGACGGATCAAACCGCCCTTTGAAGACTCAGAAGTGTGTCATTGTTGAGGTCCCACAACTGCCTTTCTTTAGGACAGACAAGAGCAAAGCTCCCAAGCAGGCTAGAAAGACTCAGAAGAGACACGGTGGTGCTTCACCTGCATTGTCTGAGAAAGAGGTGAGTGTGTATAACTTTGATATTTTTCGCCACTGATCATTGCGAATTCACCCATCAGTGCAGCATCTCCACCGTGCCTGTCATGATTGATATGGAGACTGTCACTCAGCCTATGACTGGCGAATGTTCTAAACCCTGCATCATGACTAAGAAGGACTTGGTTGGTACCACTGATGTGCAAGATGTTGATGATCCTTTCAGCCTTCGCAAACAACATGCAGGTTCCCCCACAACTTCTGCAGATTCCAAGGAGTTGCGGTGGACTCTGTCACCCAATGATTGTATGACTTTTACCCCAAGTGCCAGTGTTCCCGATAAATGTGCCAACCACGCCATGTCGCCAGCTCAGGTCTCTGCGCCAAATCAAAAAGACATCAGCAACCAACCTTCCATGCCTGTGTCTCTACTCGAGTCCTCATCCCACAACAGCAGTCTGGAGCCTCCGCCGTCAAGTGAATCTCTACTGTCGCCACATGTCACCACAATGGCCATATCTGATGCAACTCCAGCTGTCGACACATATGCCCAGCCTGCCACAGTGCCACTCAAAACTGCAAGATACCTTCCTGCTGAAGGTGGCGTACCTCCAGTCCCACCCCAGCCACTACCTGGTGTGTCTCAAGAGCTTGGAGCTGGCGTGTCTTGGGAGCATGCCCCTTATCCAGTAGATTGGTTTGTGCTTCCAGGAGCAGTGCTGTGTTTCCAAGGTTATCCCAATTCTTTCTATGGGCCATACAGTGGCTGGGGAATGTTTCTGAATATGGACCCTTCTCGTCATGGTGCTCCTACTGTGTCATTGCCTGGTGGCGATGCTCTGCCCTAGGGGATGTTTCTGAACATGGATCCCTCTCATCAGGGTGCTCCTACTGTGCCGTTGCCTAGTGGTGGTGCTCCGCCCTAGGCGGGTCGCCAAGGTGGAGTACCTTTCGAGAGGCCAGGGTTCTACTTTGAGGGTCAATCTTTTGCATTCCAGAATGGTTTTCCTGTCCCCAATATGCCAGGGACAATGGATGGTGGGCATGCCGCTCAGGACGGCTCTTCGAGGGGCAATGTAAAATAGTGCCTTCGCATTGTTTCCTATCAGTTTGTTATACTGCCTTTTCACATGTCTTGGGTAGTTTCTTGTTCATCTTGTCGTAGTATTGCTCAATGCATGCTTACTATTCTCCCTCGCATGGCATGTGATGTTAGCACATATTCAAATTTTCATGGCAGACTTGCATTCAAAAGTGGGGACTTAACTACACAATGCTAACTATGTATAGTGTTATTGCAGATGTGGCCAACACGAGTGACTCAGAGTGACTCAGATGGCAGAGGGTGTGGTCGATGGGTCACTAGTACAGTACATCTATATATGCAGCTAGGGTGTGATTTGTTCATTTCGTGAGATGGTGAGCATCACGACTTCGATTGGGAAAATGGTGGATCAATGGTGGGAAAGGTGGGAAAATCCTAAGCTAAGCAGTTGGAGATGGCAGACAGATGGTTGGAATAGCCAGATCTGTTGCAGATGGTACAGAAAAATGGCAGATGGATGGCAGATGGATGGTTGGAAAGGTGAAAAAACCAAGCCAAGTAGTTGGGGAAGATGGCAGGCAAATGGTTGAAAGGGTGGGAATATCCTAAGCCAGATCAATGGGGGAACCATCTCCAGATGGTTTGACCTCAGAGGGTGATTGCACCCTACAACAAATGCCCCCCAGATGGTCGGGAGAATCCTGAGAATCTGGTGCCAAGGGTGTGAGCACATACCTCTCATAGTGCTGGGTCATGCCCAGAGCCAAGGTCTGAAATGAATACTACTGACTTAGAGTCGGACTTGGAGGTCGAGCTATTGGAAGCACGATCACAGGGATCTCTAAGAAAACATGTTAGTATTCGCCTTGCAGAAAAGATACATACATACAAGCTGCTCCGAAAGGATGGAACAGTTTCAAGCCACAGCGACAGCTCACCTTCCAAGATTTGAAGTGGAAGCCACTGGAAAAAGATGAGGATAAGGCATTGCAGTGGAAGAAGTTGGCGAAATTAGACAAGGAGATGTGGCAAGAAGTGGAGTTCAAGGAGGAAAAGAACAGAGCTTAACAAAAGTTCCACAAACATGAACTTGCTGCCAAACGACAGCAACAATGGCATGATTGCCAGCGTGTGCTCATGACTGATACTAACATCAAGGATTGTCATTGTTCTATCAACAATGTGAGTAATTTTCAAGACAAACAGATGGAATTCAACAAACATTAGTAAAACAGTAGTTTTCACATAGAGGCCACATACCTGTACATATTGCACAAACTGTATCATCTTGAGATAGACTATTGCAAGGCCTGTTAATGTGAAAAAGTGTGTTGAATGGCATAGCAAAATGGATACAAATTTGTGGAGTACAAATGTATAAAATTATGGCACAAAAGTGAACTAAAAAGTGTACCAAAAGTGTAGTACTACTATACCACTGGCAGTGCAAAGTGTAGCAAATAGATATAGTCCCAAAAGTGTACTGAATGGTGTAGTAAAAAAACGAGTCAAAAGTGTAGCAAAGCAAAGTAAAAAACTGTTGCACAAAGTTGTAGCAAAGTGTAGCAAAAGATGTAGCAAAAAAACGTACAAGAGTGTACCAAAGTGAAGCAAAAAAAGTGTAGCACCAAAAGTGTAACAAAAGTGTAGCAAAAAAGCATAGTGAAAAAGTGTACAAAAAGTGTAGTAAAGGGTAGCAAAAAGGTAGCACCAAAAGTGTACAAAAGTGTAGGAAAGTGTGGTTAAAAACTGTAGTAAGAAGTGTCACATCAAAAGTGTAGCAAAGTGTAGCAAAAAGTATAGTACAAAAGTGTACAAAAGTGTTGCAAAGTGTAGTAAAAAGTGTAGAAAGAATGTCTAGTAAATGTGTAGGAAAAGCAAACCAAAAAGTGTAGTCAGATCAAGGATGTAGTCATATATACCTAATGGTAAATATTAAGAAAGGTCTTGTGGTCTAATGGTTCACTAGCCAAAGGCTAGCATTTGGACCGAAGGCCCAAATGGGGGGGGGGGGGGGTGAAGAAGTTCAAGTTAAAAGGTTGATACAAAAATTGTCACAGTGGTT
>JBBPSD010000413.1:0-26087 GCA_038093415.1 Xerocomellus chrysenteron | reverse complement strand
CCACGCGTCTGGAACATGTTGCGCAGTCTCTCACTGCCCATTTTAACGCTGATGAACCCGGGCTTGTCGAGAATCTTCTTCATTTGAGGCGTGATGAACAAGCCTCCGTCGAGTTGAGGGCCTGTCACGTTATCTGATTAGCACGCGGGGCGCCTGATGTTTTGCAGTAGATCCACACCACTCAGACTCATGTTTCTGTGGATGCGGTTTGATGTGAACCAACGGATCTGAGTCAAGAAAGTTGTGTCCCAGATTGTGACGAAGTGGCCATCTAAAATGAAATGTTTGGCCAAGTATTTGCCGATAAAGAAGTTGCGTCATAAGTTACATAATCGTGCCCGCGCCGGCACCCGTGTTCGTATCATCCCCACCCAAGTTCCGTTTGGGCTGTTTGGGGTATTTCGAGCCCTGCCCAGGGCCCAGAGCAACTTTTTTTCATCAATCGGCAGAAAACTTTGCTTGGATCGGTTTTCATTCGCAGTCGGGCTGGACCGCGCACTGCTGCGGCCCCAATGGTTGGGTTCCGAGTCAGGAAGGAAAATTCAGTGTCTCCACTTCCACGCTCGTCACCATCCACATGGTGAACTTGTTCATCACGTCAGGCCGCTATCTCCGAAAGAGTAGCATCATGATCTCAGCGTCAGTCTTGTTGCGCAGCCTTGTACACTCCGCTAACAACGTGACTACATACTAGTGCTTAAGACACGTGTGGGTCCTTGGACTTTGGCTGACATTCTCCCTAGGCTGGCGAGATGATATCGAAGCAGGCCGACTACCACTCGGGAAATCATGAAACAGACAATTTGAATAGGAAGTATTCCTGGCTCCGCCGGGCCGAGATCATGATGCTTGGAGTCGGACCTTTGACAAGAAATGATGTCCTAAAAACAGAATATTATTATTTCTTGGTCTCCAATCGCAGCTAGATGGTTTCGAGTCACTTCAGAAGGTGAGTCGCACAAATCGAGAGCGTTCTTGGAGAGTAATTCAGAGCTTGGGTTCTGGCTTCAATAACTCGCAGTAGAGTCCCAACTCCACGATCAACAGAGCGGGTGTTTGGTAGGCGTGACACGGAAATAGCCATCAGGTGACACTTACGGATGGACTTCGCGTCTGCGGGTGCAATGGCTCCCATTCAAGAGCTACTCAACAGGTGGTGCATAGATAAGCCTGCTGGGAAACTCCTCTCCTCTTACCAAGAGTGCCCTTGGACACAAATGGACCTCTGCTAGATCCAGTTGTAAACAATCTGTGTGACCGGTGCCTGGGTATGTCAGGTCATCGAAATAAGGTTTGTCTCATGTCGTGGTCCTGTTATCCGTGTTGCAAGATCTCCGTCCTCTAAATTAAGAACAAGCTAGACATAGCCTACTTCTGGTTGTTGTTTGTGCTCCTTTCCAAACATTCTCTGTCAGAAGATCACCGATCTGATCTTTGCCTTTCCAGGAAAATTGATCCCTACCTGTTACATTCATTACCTGATCGTTCATGTCAAACCGTCACACGCCCCGCAACTCTTCAATACATATTAAAGTGCGACCACAGTGAAGAGACTCTCGATCTCGTATCTTCTCCCTTGACTCTTGAGTAGTCAATATGCCTTCAACTGTCATTCACACTGGACCCCCTACTCATCCTGCCCTCCGTATGTGAGCATTACATCTATGAACAAACTTCTCTCATTCATTGGGCTAGATGTTCGTGATGCAAAAGATGCTCATATTATCTTGGAAGCTGTTAGGCTCAATATACTCCCGCTGATCAGACGTCGGCTGACTGCCAGCGAGCGCGAACAACTAGTTTCTGGGAACATCTTTGTCTGGGAAGAGGCGGAGAATGACGGAGGTCTTCTGCGTTGGACTGACGGGAGAAGATGGTCGGTATATTTCCATAAAACCTGTGAATTGATCGGATTCTTATGCGGAGTGGTCACCAGGTCGCAAAGTCGGATGCGTGGTGAATGTCTGTTCTACGAAGAAAAAATGGAGACCACTCAAGAGGAAAAAAATGCAAAGGCAGCTCTTAGGTACCTGTGTTTTTGAAACACAATCCAGTACTATACTTATTGGCAGAACCCAGAGCCCGGCGGGTGACTGATCCGCTTGCAGCTGCACCTCCAACCAATAGGCGAAAAGATCGTCCGAACCGCCCAAATGGACTCACGAAACAGACATACTCAGCACTTGCATACCTTCCTGGATCAAGCCATCCGCGTAAATGGCATGTGGTATCCTACTTCATGGTTAGCTGAAATCTTTTTACGATGATTCATTCGCGGCATGTATCTCATTTACTTTCTTCCCAGGGAGATGATTATTTGCGGCTCCCTGTCGTCGAAAGCTATCATTATCTCCGTAGCTTGTGCGTGCCAGAGGGTGTCTTTGCGTCCAGAAAATCAAATGGGGTGCGAAGTGATCGCTGCGCTACGACAGACTCAAGGGAAGGTCACACTCCCATAGCCGACTTTCCCGCCCAACCGGACTTAGTTCACTACTCGCGACATCCAATGGCCCATGAAATTCCGTCACGGCCGATGTCTTCTGTCTCGTCCCTTCCATCTAGTTCTTTGTCCCTAATGCCTCGGCATTCTTACTCGCCACCCACACAGTCTACCACATCACGACCTTATCCCCATGATCACGACACCGCTCTGCCGAGTATAGCTCTCCTTACTAGTCTGCATGCACATTCCGATCTCCCCCCAAACTTACGTTCATCTCACCCAATTCGCCTAAATCACCCTTCTCCAGGCAACTATAGCCCGCTGTCTGCCGAAGACAGGCGAATCTTGAGCAGCTTCCGTGTGGTGTTATGACGACAATCTTTCAACCCGCATAGCCCCTTAATATTATGGCATCTTTTCCGCTCGTCCAACACACAATTGCTAGACTGTTTTCATGTTTTCGACGTTTTGCTACCGTATATATATTATACACAGTTGTTCAATTTGAATGTATTGTGCATTAATCATGTAGTATGTTATTTTGCTGCGAGCTGTTTGGAAAGTCAGGATCACAACTGTTCTCGTGAGCGTGTGGGAGACCACGTCCTTGAAAGACGTCAGCTCTGACTCAGTGTCGTGGTGCAGGCAAGACCGGAACTCCCTAAAGGAAATTCGTACACCTTCAAGTCGCCAGCGGTAGTGTGACCACAGGGAGGCTACACGCGTGGTGCCAGTTGCGAGCTTGAAGGCACCAGTGCAATACTCAATCCTAGTAGTAGGTAGTCAAACGAGAACACGGGACACCGCAGGCCCGCCAATGTGTGCCGACATCGGACAGTCCTTCCGATGTCACTGATTAGATCAGCAGTTACAGTCCGAGTCCTTCACATCAACTTGAACCTGCCGCACCAGATGCTCGGATCCGAGTTTACCATTCCCAGTTCCGCTTGCTTCTACAGATACTAGGCTCCCATCGTAGCTATTTACAACTCCGAGTCCCTTGTTCGACAATATACTCAACGATGGGTGGGGCCGACTCGGAGCTACCATGCTCCTCACTGCCAGATTGGCGATCGGGGACTTGGTTTTTACCAGGTTCTCGGCCAAGTTCACCCGCCGGGATAACTAGGGCTTCCGAGTTACGTGAGTTCGCCGCGGTACTCAGGCCTTATTGGCCGCTCTCTCCGAGGCAGGGGCTACTCCCCATGAGGTCGATCTTACGATGATGCCAGTTTTCCCTTTTCGCAACGTCGACGAGCCGGCGCCGCGCGGTGAACAGAAAATTACGTGACAGGTTGCTGCACCACTGATCGATTTTTCTTCTCAGCTTTTTGGTTGCGGTGCCACCGTTCCTTGATCTAACCGGATAGGAGGTACGGCGCTGGTCCCTGACAAAGGTTCCAGAACTAACGAACGGTGGGACGACGGACCCAGGCCAGATTACGACATCGTGATGGACGTTCTCACTCTGGATGACCCGCCACCGAGGTCGGCAAAGAGGGAAAAGTTCCACCTCGGGATCCTCGCAATGAGTAAGTAACAGAGTGCTGCTACTATGACATGGTGGCCAAGTTGAATGGCCCCGGGGGACTTCGAGCTCCTTCCAGTAGGGTCGGTAGTGTCGATGTCATTCTCAGACTGACACAAAGTCTCTCTCGGTGTTCCCCGTGTTGATTTTGAGCACGAGGATTCTTATATTAAGGGGCTGGAATACCGTTCCTTTTGGGACAAATTGGCATACACACTGGACGTATCAAACAGTCAATTCGACTCGGATACTAGACACCAGAAGACCGAAGATGGGCCACGATGAGTGCGCTCATGACTTGCGGTATGATACCTTTCCTTTTTGCAAAGCGGAAGCCGACTATTTGGAGGCATGTACTTGACCATTGACGTCGGTAACTGGTCTCAAGATAAGGATGCCATACATATATATGATCGCGCTCTGTCAACAGAATGTCACCTTTGGAGATGGAACAAGGTCGGTGAGTTGGCGATTAGATTGGTTATGGAAACCCTCCAGGTGGATGCCGTAGCAAGTATCTTTCTCATCAGGGCTTTTACTGGTCAATACCCATTTTGAGCCACTATATCCATTGCTTCGTCAAGGCTTTGAGCGCGTCGACGTCCGTAGCCATTACCCACACACCCTCAATGATGGTGCGTTTACGTGAGGTTGCCAGTGACAATCTTGCTATTTCCTTTTTACCTCGGCGCGACACACGCTGCGGTCAACGTGCGTAGGTAACTGAATAATAATTTCACCTCCGATCAATAGATAAGCCCTGAGGCCTGGGTGCTTGAGGGTCGACGTTTCGAGGGCTGTGGGGGCGCGTTTTTCAGTCGTGCGATCTCAACGGTCGAACATTGGTCATAGCAGCGAAGGACTCAGCGGGATTTGGGACCGACGTCTGCGGAGAAGACACCGTCACGTGTCCGAACGCAACCACTGGGCATCGCCGCATGGCATTGGCGTTCAGTACATACTCAGTTGTCGCCGTTTGCTTACCAAGTCTCAACTCACGCGGCTCAAGCGCTCACCTCCTTTGTCGCTGCGTATTTTTCCCCTGGAGTTTCTGGTTCCATCTATTGCGAAGTCTTTTTCTTTTCTTTGTCTGCAAGGACCCGCTAATCGTCAACTGTTGTCGTCACCGCGTTTCCAAGCCATTTGCTCAGGTTGCCTATGATTATACCGGCGGATGCGAGACCCGAAGCAAGGCAGTACACCTCTACTTATCTAGGGTACTACATTACCATGAACACTCCTTCACACGATCCTTGCTAGTTTGTGTCCAGACAACAGCATGTTTGAACTTTGTTCAGACTCTACGGATCTTACCCTTCATTCGCAAGGTGACGTTCTATTTAGTCGGTTAATTTCCACTTCACTTCGTTTGTTTTTATCGCTATATAGTAATGACATCTGGTGCAAGCTACGCCGGTGGCTCTGAAAAGGCCAGTCAACATTGAAGAGGTACAGTAATACAACGCCAGGTTTTCATACTATACAACAATGGCGTTTTGACGATCACGGTGACGGACCCTACTATACATTAATCAGTACACTGCCGAGGACGCCGACGCCCCGAACTTCACGCTTCTCCATGAACAATCTTTTTGCCCTCCTCAACTTTTTGCTCATCTCCGCTCATCTTTCCTGCAAGAATCTTCACTTCCCCTTTAACCATCGTCATGAATCCAGGCTTTTTCTCAGCACCCACGGATGCCCGTTTGCCCGTCCTCGTCGTTGGTAAATCCGGGCCTTCTTGCTGAGCACCGACCGAGGTTTGATACTCAGCAGCGCTAGCCCCCGGGGGCGGAGGGTGCAACTGTGCAGGATGATATTCCCCGCGGTGATCCCCTTCGGTCTTCCCAGCATATATCGTTCGTCCCCCCTTGCCCCCCTCTTCCCGGACATCCTGCGACGGACCCTTCTCCTGACCGAGCTTCTCCGAAGCTCCTTCTGTGCCCTCGTTTCAGTTACGATGTAATAGCCTAAAGGATTTGACGGACTTTTTTCACCTGTTTCTTCCGTACTAGGAACTATTCCTGCCATGCCGGTAGCAGCAACGACAGCCGCCTTCCCTTGTTCGCTCACAGCTTCCTGACTCTTCGTCTCACTCGCTTCCTTCTGCGACTCAACTTCAGGACCAGATCTAGCTGCCAAGTAGCATTCGACAGTTTCCGCTTTTCTCGCTTCCGTAATCTTAGGGGGGGCATCCGATGGTTGGGAAGCACCCGGCTCGTCCTTGGAGGGCGCAGCATCTCGAGGTGTTTGCGCTTCTTCTCCTTTCTCGGACTGTCGAGGCTGTGTTCATGAAGGTGAATCAGTAATTCTGTGGATGTGACAACCAATCAAAAAGAAAATGAGCATAGAAAGTTTGGGCAGCCGTGGGATACGGTTGGTAGAAGAATGCTAACAACACCATGCAAAGAAAGATCTGCGCAACAATTAAACCCGACCTCTTCACCGAGTCATTGGAGCTCGCTTGGACCCCCCACGACCCAAAGAGACTTCGCGTGAATGCGACATGTGAAACACATGCGGCTTCCATGTCAGGGGGTGAAGCTGAGTCCACCTCCTCACCAGTGCAACGACTTGCCATAAAGGCGCGTCCCTTTCCCAAACCCGTGGACCTGGCTCAACCAACTTGGGAGACAGAAATGTGTACTGATTGTAAAACACCCGCAGCGAGCATGACAGATTCAGACAGAAATCTTAAGGGAGGATCGCAAACGCCTCGGAGCTCCACAAGGAAATTTGGTCATGCCAAGAAAAGACTGCGCATCTCATCACAAGAATTTTCTCTTGTATGAAAGCAATCGAAAGCAGTTCGAGGAGCTAATTCAACAACGTACCTCGTCGCCCCCACTTGCTGCGGACGGTTTTATTGTGTCTCTCCTCTGTCGAGGAGAGGTGGGCCGACGCTCCTGGGCTCTCTCTTGACGCTCATCTGGTAAAAGAGCAACGCTAGACTCCGAGATATTCCCCGGAAGTGCACCGACACCGCCAGTGCGCTCTGAAGGTCGAGCGCCTTTTAATTCAGTGCTGGGCAAGGAAACATGCGGTTCCTGATCACGCCCCTTAGAAGCTGACTGCTATCAGTTCATGCTAATGTCCCACAAGGTGGAAACTTACACAGATACGGGGATACGGTACCCTTGCTTGTAGTAGTCGGTTTCGACTCGTTCCTTGGCTGGGTTTGCTGTTTCTCGAGCTCCTTCGGAACTTCCTCCCGTGACTTTTCTTCTGTCGTGTTAGGGTTATCTGTCTTCCCTGGAATATCTGAGTACGTAGCGGGAGTGTCCCTTGGGGCATTGGACGCGAGTATGGATTCCGACCACTCCCTAGGGGGGGTTCCAGTTTCGACCAACGGGATTGTAGGCGGCGCATATCCACTGGCAGTGGTCATGATTTCGACGCGAGGAAGACGATGACACGGTTGAACAAAATGTCAAAGGTGGCGGTCTCTGCCAAGTTGACTGTGGTCTGGTATTTTGCACTGCTCAGAGCTTAGACCAGGTGATGTCATGCCGCCTCGTTTAGCACCTTGCCGGGTGAATTTTTGTTGTTGTTTCGAAATCCGAGACAACGTTCAAACAAAGTGTCCCCGGAATCAGTCGTGTCCACAGATATCGGACGCTGTGCATTTTCAGGGCGATCATAAACCCAAGAAATACTTGGTATATTGCGTGCCCCCTGAGTTGACGCCAAATTTCGTACTTCACACTGACGGAAATCTTTTCACATCGAACCTTGAGCTGTGCTGATGCTTCATATGAACTACGCACGTAGTGAATGCATTTATGGGATTTGTATCGTCCTTCTGCTGTCGCGCACTGTCGCAACTAGGGTAGATCGACGAAGGGAGGCATGTAACATTGCTTATGATACCTGAACGTTTGAACAATGAATCACCTGTGTTATCCCTCTGGCGCTGAAACTAATCGCTTCCCCTGACAACTGCCAGTGAGGTCAGATCATGCAGCACATACTGCCTTGTTTGACTGCTACAGCGTCGTCCGTTGAATTAGTCGAAGTGTGCTGCATCACCATGTCTGATGCATCTGATGTCCGATATGACCTCATCTCGCGTTTGAGCTCGATGACGGGGAATTACTGATACGCAAGGAAGGGCCAGTGTTCCATCTCGGTCGTTTGAACGTGATTCAGAAACTCGCGATGCCACGCCAGTCTACCATTCCATGGTGTGAGGGTTTTTGATAGATGCGCAGTACTGACACTGTCGGACACTACCGCGTGCAGACTCGGATTGTCGCCACCAACTTGAATGGTTCCCGTTTGTTTGGCAACGTCCTTGGATTTCAACAATAATAAATACACCAGGGAATGGTATAATTTACTATAAATAGATGAATGGTCTTGGCATACGTATGCAGTTTCCACACGTTCAATCCCCATGGTGTATGTGTGTATGTACCGTATCCAAACGCATAGTATTGTCCATCCGTCCTGGTAGTGGTCCAACCCTAGCACAACGTCTCTGCGCTCCGCATCTAACACGGTGCTAAAAACCCTACTGTAAGATCAAAGATCACATTTTATATCACAGGACCATCTGGAACCGTTGATGAAGGGTCGGCAATGAAAATGTTGCTGCCTTTGACATTAATGAAGGAGTACTGGAAAAAGCGGTCAATACTTCAACTACAGCAGTGGAGAATTCTGGATGGCATACCTCTGTAAGAGCTGCATCGCTGCCCCTATTGTAGTTTTGGTACACGAGATTGACCTGCACAATATAAGCGTAATCAACGGATAAATGAACCGTTACACAAACCTCCGCCATAAAGGGGCGCAGCCCTGCAGACTCTAGCATCTCCCACCACGACAAAAAGTCTTCAAACTTCTTGTCCCATGCGTGAATCTCGATCAGGAGCTGACCGAAGGGAACTGGTTCCCCAGACGCAATGTAAGGTTGTAGTATTTGTGAGAGCACCTCGAACTCCCATCCCTCAATATCAATCTTGAGTATATCAATATATTGATGTTCTGTTGAAAGAATTGTATCATGGTGCAGATATGGTTGCAAGGAAAACTCACTGTTCATGTCGAGGAGTGTCTTGAGAGTATACAATTTATGTTCATCGTTCGGACCATGAGTATCAACATTGGCCAGACCCCATGGGTGGAAGTGGGCGCGATGGTCGCGTTTGATGCTGCCGAATGAGTTGGTGCGATAGTCGTAGCCCCACACTTCACAGTAGTGAGTACGGTCGAGAACCTCAGCCTCAAATGATGTCTCATAGCTCATGCCTATTCAATGTCCCCGCTCCAGAGTGAAGACCGAGAAAACTGTCATCAAACTCACCAAATGTGTATATTAGACAATCTGGCTTGTGCTGAAGTCGAGAGAGACCACAAGTCCACTTCCCACCATCACCTAATGACCCAACACGCTCGATTTCATGTGGACATTGAAATGTCGGAGGAAAAAAGCTCCCTAGTTGAGAACTTCATAAGCCAATGATTCAGAAGAACGGTCAACGATACGCTAGCACTCACAGACAGTATACGGTGGCCACGGTTCCTTGTCTTGTGGGAACCTGAAAAGAATGAGTTTGGTACGGAATGGGAGATAACATGGTCGACGTACATGAAAATATCTCGAGCAGTTGGTCCAAACTTCCGTATCATCTCTCTGCGGTCCTCAACCACTTTCGAGTAGACCCGCTCAGCTCGCTCAAGTCGCGCGGACAGTTCGCTGTCTCGCATTGAAATTTCGAATGAATCGGACCGGAGTGGAGACTGGTAGGGATTAAGTAGGTATATTGTTGTTAAGATGACCATTGCTACGGCGATGAAATATCGAGGATGTCGCTGCCAGACCGAAGGCATCTTCGAAATCGTGGAAGGAAAGCGAGACGAAACGATTGGCTAAGCGTACGGCTCTGCGCAGCTGATTCGTGTACAAGACAACCGTGTGGGGAATAACGATAGCGGTTACAAAGTTTTAAGGAGGCGGAATCGCCAGCCGGAAGATGTTCCTTATTACTTGGGCTGACAGTAGCCTAAATATATTTCAGAGTCTCGCACCAACATGTTACGATGACTTACAGCAATCAAGAATTTGCGTTGGCGATCAAGAGACAGTATTAACACGGTCGCAGCACCCGTTGGTTGTTCATGAGCAAAGTGACGTGGAAGAACCCGCAGGCACCGCTTTGTGAGAAATCAAACAAATTTGGAAGCCTGAGTAGCTAATCAGACAAATGATTTGAGCAGTGGCGTTTAGTGACCATAACCCAGTCCACAGGCATTTCTACTAGTACTAATCTCGCCGGACGAAAGTACGGCTGGGTCTTTTTTCCAAGCCCCATGATGCAACTGAGTCACGGCGTTCACTGGCTGGAGAGACAAGATGATCTCTCCCACACTTAGATAATCTTCACAGAACTTGTTTTCCGCGCCCCCAGAATTGCAAGTTTCCGGGCTTGCACCGGTTAGGCACGGTTTAGATCGGGAAAGTGTCAAATATCTGAAGTTGCCAAAAACCGACCAGTCAGCCTGAGTGTATCATCCGATTGTCCACTAGCCAAGAATTCCAATTCGTACTATCACGAAGGGTTCCTCAGTGAGTCTGGCTCAAAAGAATTCCGAGGAAACCTACGTCATCACTCCTCCGATTCAAGTGAACGGTGGTCACGGATCACTTGGATTACATGATAAGGCAGTGTTTCATTTATCTCGCCCAGAGCAATCTACCTGGTGGATATTGCTCCATCGCTCCTTTTTCATGCACTGCACTTGATGTCATACAAGGAAGTTCTTTGCTATCCGGAAATCCACCTGGCAGAACAACAAAGCCCTGCCAAGGCAGTCCACCCTGGTTCTGCATCCGCCGCAATCCGTTTTGCGCGTGGATACACGAAATATCATGATGTCACCAGCTTTGGTACACGCGACTAACATCATGTTCTAGATCATACCATCACGGCGGATGCGTGGATGTCACGCCATAATCGAGGCTTGCCTCGAGGCATCTGACGTGGTTCCATGCCTTCCATTCTGTCAGCATCTTGAGATCAACCAAGAAAAGCTGCGGCGATGCAGAGCACAGCACTTAAATTTGGTCGCCTTTAACATGGCTTGCTGTACAGCAGGTAAGGGTTATCGCTCAACATCCACGACGATTGACGATTGACAATGGTGTGGACGCACAATGATGAGTCACCAAGTGGGTACAAAAATGTACACATTGTCAATGTGCGGTGCACGTGCGTGTCGTGTTATCCGTCCGGTAACGAAGCGGAGCGGCCTTCCATTCATTTCGCAGCACACAACTGCCTCGTTGTTGTGGACCGTCATACCACATATAACCCTAGCTACGATCTCGCGACATCGTCAAACTCATCCCATTACTCCCACCCTAGTCAGTGACAACCATGATCCACACTATGCGTTTCGTGTTGTATTGCATCCTGGTACGCTTGCTCCTCGCTCACTCAGTGCGTTGTACTCAACCTGGACCGTAGTTTCTCTTCGCAATTGTCACATTGGCGTTGTGCGCGGTGAGAATACATTACACCACTCACATACCCTCGTACGATCCAACCAACTACGGAGTTCAGTTCTATGGTAAGGCCCCGGTCTCGCAAAGTCTTTCCCCCTTGCTGATTGCAAGATGTTCCATAAGACCCTGTGGTTGTTGAGCTCTTGGTGACAAGTATCCTTACAATCGTGTGGGCACCATTCGTGTAGGACTTATCTTGTTCACGGTACCCTATGTGTCAGCTCACTCTCGAATGCAGTGCTCGTACGATCCACAGCAGGCTCGAGCACCGTTTCTTCAGCTCCTTCGCAGCGGAGCTCATCGGTCTCTTCGTCTTCTTCCTCCTCTGGTTAGTTGGTGCTGCCGTTGCCACCGTAAGTAGCCCTGGCATTTTATCCACCACGTTTGTTAACATTTTTTTTGATTTATAGCACACTAGTAACCCCCCAGATGTCGATGTCTACTGGGGAGATCTCTCCTCGTGCTGGTTTTACTGGGAGTGCCGAACCCTCACCGCAATGCTCGCCTTTGCATGGCTTAGTTGGATTGTGGTCTTTGCATTGTTTATGACGTCGCTTTTGTTCGCGATTGCAAACAAGGCATACCGTGATCCTATGCACGGGCGATGGGACCGCCGTGCAAGTAACTATGGCGGCACACCAATGCGTGCCCTACCTTGATCACGAGGTTGGAGCGGAGGAACGCGCAAAGAATCATGAAAATGATTTAGACGATATACACGAGTTTGTCATGAATTAGCAATACTTCGGACGGGTCCCGACGACTGCTTCACGTTTCCTATTTATCGTATTATACATACATGTTTCACTATTAGTCTCCTACGTGCAAGATTGCATCTTGTTTGGATCGTGTCTTATTCGACGTCGGGAACTGTCGCGGAGTGTGCTGTCTTTGGGTGGTGGGCGTGGGGGAGAAGATCGGAATGTACTTATTGTGTGTAAATAGGTATTTACAGAGCAATGGAACTACGACTGAGGCCTGAGGGAGAGTTCGGAAGCCCGGAGTGGACCGATACCAGCTGCGAGGGCAGGTGGGACCGCCTCGCGTGACGTAGCAGGAAACCGCTTGCGCGCTCAGGTCCCAGGGAAGGGTGAGCTGCGAGGCGCGAAAATTTTGCATTGAGGCCGGGAGTGGTGTGGTGGGTGGCGAGGGTGAGTGAGATGAGGACGAGCGACAATTGGTGGTAGGCTCGGTGGAGCGACTTGGGGTATTACAAGTCTGGGATGGTCTCGAAGCTTCGGGTTCATTAGCCCCAAGAATCTTGAGAAGAGAATATACCGCTTACCTATGTCTATTCATTGCAACTTTCTCAGGGATCATGTCCGCTAAATTGCCCCTGGTGGTGAGTGTTAGCATGGTCCACTACCAGAGATCCGACCATGTTGGGATTGGGGCCTCTGCCAGTGAATCAATGCGAAGTGAGACTTAGGACACCCAATCTTCAATTTTTTGCAAGAAGGACGGTCACGCCCTCAGCGACCGCAGTTGTGCATAGTAGCCAGAAAAACCACTACCAACCGGCCGCTTCTGTAAACTGGGTGGTGCGTTAGGACTGGTTCTGAGGCCTGAGCCGCTCTCACATAGGGGTGACCCTTACTAGTAATTGCCTCTTTTATCGACTCTTGAGAGTTCTGATTGGAGGACAGGCCAACGAAAGAGCATCAAGCGGTAACGTTAGAAAGTACTTTCCGAACTTCGAGTGATAACTTGAAGCACTGGAACGACTGATAATATTTTTCCCCAACTTTAGGTACCCAATCCCAATCACCCCAATCAGAGCGCTTGGAAAATACACTGAACAACTTGAAGTAATATAGAGTAAAATAATCTTTTTTTCTCGAGTACCCAGTCGGGAAATATTGGGTAATACTCTGTTACCCACATGAAAGGGTCTCAATCAACTTGAACTCGCATGCAGGACGGGTACTACGATATCATCGACACAGACGGGGGCGAGGAATCTGAATCTGAACCCTCAGAAAGCGAAGAATCTGCGTTGGATGATCAAACTTATGCATCTGGGGATGCAGACGTCGATGCGGACTTTGTGTATGTGCATTGAAGTTTATTGCGTGCGTGGCATTTAACATCTGTCACAGGCGCCTAGTTCGAAACATTCGGACGGCAGATGACATCTCGAGTACGGGGGTGTTACAACGAGAGTGGGATATTCGTCTTGAAGACCAGGATACCCTGTTTCGGGATGATTTACGGGAGGCTTCTGGTATCGGGAAGAGGAAAAGAAAGCAGGTAAAGTGTTTTCGCTTTGAGCGTATTCGTCTATATGCCAAATTGTGGACGATCATGCAGCGCGAACGTAGAGTTGGACCTGTGCTCTCGCATCAGGTTCGAACCTTGATAGGACAAGGAAACCAGGCTTACATCGACAACAATCTCGCTGAAGTCATTCGAGTAATGCAAGAGGTCATTCGTATCGAACCACGCGCCATCCCTGCTTGGACCGTTCTCGCACAGTGTTACGAGGATAAGAGCGAACCACAGAAGGCCCTTCAGCTACGCATCATGGCTGCTCATCTTAGACGTGACTTCGAGGAATGGGAACGTCTGGCGCGACAATCCAGGTAATGACTCCAAGAAACGAATTGTTGTTGCTGAGAATCTCGTTAGGGACCTGGGATTCAACCAGCAGGCATTGTATTGTTACACGAAACTGTACAGCCTCGACACGGAAAATGTGGACGCCCTTTGGGATCGAGCAAGTCTTGCTAGGGAGATGCGCGACCTCCGAACGGTAAGGATGTCATCAAGTCTGCTACTTACAAAGACTCATCGGAGGCCTTGTTCACTAGGCTCGTCATTCTCTCCTGGCAATCCTTAAGCGTTTCCCACACGACATCACCGTCCTCACTGAGCTCCGACCGATTCTCATCGAGCTTGCTGATTTTGCACTCTGTGCATCCCTCTACCAGGATGCCCTAGAATACAGCCAAACCTTGAGCCCCCTTGGCCATGCTCTGGACCCATCCATCTCCGGGCAAAATGAACAGTCTAGGTTTGGTTTCATTGAATTACTTGTCCTCGCAGATCTTTACAATACAATGAACGAATATGAACGGGCAATAGATACGATCCGGAAAGGGTGTCGATGGCTTCAGGGCAGAGCAACTCAGAAATTCTGGGACGTCTGCGAAGACGATCGAGAGTATGATCTACTTGGCAAAGAAGGATATGAGCCCGTACAACGGGCAGGGGACGTTCAGCCTGGGTACTATCCACTGGATGTAAATGCACGCCACCGACTCGCAGTAGCTCGGATCAAAATGGGCGACATCGATGAGGGCAAGGTTAGTGAACGTTTCCCTGAGTGTGGAGACAAACTCAAAAACTTGCGTCACCCTAGATGCATGCCAACATAGTTTTGTCGCAGGATGCGTTAGATTACGCTGCCTTGTTTGGAGAAATCGCAGATGCTTATTTCGAACTGGAGTTGTATTCCGAGGCCGATCCGATCTATGAGACCCTTGGTGCTGACCCTGCGGTGCGCCATATTCACGCTATTCATTAACATTTCCCAAGATGCTTTTATAGACCAGCAATTTGTATGTTCTTTTGCAAGTTGCCACATGCCGCAGAATGCAAGGTGACATACGCGAAGCATCCGAAGTTTATAAACAGGGTGGGGCTGTCATGGATTGCGAATCACCACGAAGCGCTGACCCGACGTAAAGTCATCGATGCAGACCCCTCAAACAACGATGCCAAGATGAAGCTCGCAGAGCTGTATGAAATCATGGATGAGCCCCGAAAAGCACTTGAACTGGTTTACCAAGGTATCCTATTTTCACCCAATCACAATCTACAATGTGTGATAAGCGCCGCCCAGTTATTGATGCCAGGAAGCGTCGCCCGGGACAACCAGAAGGCACGGCACTCCCCGGTGCATCCTCGAGTTCCCAGGCCGGTGCTTCCCTGTTCGATGAGAAGTCTCATGCCCGATCAAAAGGAAGGGCTGCCACTAAAAATGGCCGACTTACTTTGGCTGACCTGAAGGCTCTCGAGGACCAACGTGAGAAGGAGGTCTTACTCGGGTACAAACGAATCGAAGAGCTGTGGCTAAGTGTCCTGGGCGCGGAACGTAATGACGAAGTCGTAAGAGAGTGGATGTTGGAAGCTGAGAAACTTGTAGAGATGTTCCGGGAGACCCGGAATTTGTTCCTGACAAGTAGGGTACGCGTTGTAAGTTCCTGCATCCCCTATTGGCTGATTACTTGGCAGCACAATGATTTCCGGGGTATGTTTCCCAGGCGGCGACAACTGCGCCAGAATGAAACAGAGGAAGAAAGAATGGCCTCGAGGTTAGAACTCGTCGGTTTGTTTCAGCTGCTTTCTGGTGCTTTTCGTGGCTGATCTTTGCAGAACGGGACAAACATCTGCGCAAGTCCAAAGATGACGGTCAGCAACCTGAAAAGGTTGACTCGTTCCGCGGCGTCTCTTTCGAAAACTGGTTGCGACTTTTCATGCAGGTGAGGTAATCGCTCCATCATTTATGGTGTATTTAAGGTTTCCTTGGCGCGCAGTATGCATTCGTATTAACAAGACGTGGAGAGTATGAACTCGCTGATGAAGTTCTGCGTCACATCCTAATGTCGAATGGGTACCGAAGCAAAGAAAAGCAGGTCACGATCCGGCTCGCAATTATCAGTATGTATTTGTGAGCCTTCGTTCTCAAATGCCTAATCACATCTACAATGCTAGCGTGTGCAATTGCCGTCGACAATTACGCCGTGGTTGTCGAGCAATGTCGGAAATTGATCAACGCCTACCAATTCAACAATGAGCCCATGCGGCTACTTTTATCCTCGCTTGCCAGTGGCTTGCGGCCTGCCGATTCGTTCATCAGTTCCACGTTGCAAAAACACATGCTGAGAGAGGTTCGATTGAGTGATGGTGCTGTAAAGACACCAGAACTCCTGAAATGGAACAATTCGAGCCAGCGGTATCATCTGGGGACTGTCAAGCCGGTCGGTGATGATGAAACCATCAAAGGAGCTGATACACTCGAAGACGATGCCGAAGATGCCGGGGACGCGGTTGGCCCTACTTCTACGAGCGACAGGAAACCGCTGTGGCTGCCAACGAAGAACAATCCATTTCCTGTCACCTTGTATGGGCAATTGTGCCTTGCGGCTAAGAGCTATCAGAGCGCGATATGTAAGGCATCTTGATACTGAACGTAACGTTTGCTCCATACTGACGGACGGCTTAGTCTATTTGCTGCACGGGTATGACTATTGTCAGGAGGATCCGATCATTTGCCTGTGCCTCGCCCTTTCGTCCTTGGGTAGGGCCATGCAGCGTCAAGCGGACAATCGTAATCACCTCATCGCTCAGGTACGTTATCCATGAGCAAAATGTTGTACTGCTGATATAAGAGGTGCAAGGGCATGGCATGTCTGTCTCAGTATCGAGCTGCGCGGAGACAAGCTGGAGAGCACGTGCTGCCCGAAATCGAATTCAATTTTGGCAGAGCGTTCCAACAGCTAGGTGGGTGTTAGCGATACCGCTGTTCTCGCGACTTGCTTCATACATGATTGATCCTTAGGGTTGCATACCCTTGCGGTCACTCATTACGAAAAGGTGTTACAGCTTGCCGAGGAACGAAAGGATGTGAGTGAAACGGTACTGCTCCCATAATTGGCTAAACGCACAATTACTTTAGGACGTTTCTGTGGCTCGGGAAGCAGCTTATAACCTCTCACTAATTTATATTACGACTGGCGCGATCCCTTTAGCAGAAGCGCTCTATCGGCGATGGTTGTCCGTATGACACCGTGCTCACCGAATTGACATTATGCACTATCTGTGACATTGTCGAAGTTGTTGTACAGATAGCATTCAATAGCCTTTCACTCTCTGGAGAATTTTAATCGGGCCGGGAATTCAGTTTCATCTTTGAAGTCATCGAATATGACACACTTTCTAACATGGTGTGACGTCCACCCCAAATTCTGGTTCTGACTGGCATCGCCTGAGTCCGTACTTATGAGTGATACTGCTCTTCCTATCTTACTATTTTTCTCTTCCACCACCTAGTCGTAGATATGAGCAGTGGTCCGTCTTCGTCATTGCACATGCTTGTGAGATCTGACTACCGGATTCGTATGTTTTACCCATGCTAACGCGACTTCAGGAGCGGCACAACCACTCAAGAAGCACTGTGTCATCATCGGACACAGATGTCGACTCGGCAAGATATGCATCGTCGTCTGGAACGACGACGCCCGAGGATGATACAGAGACGTTCCATCTTGGGCCCACGCTTCGAAACGTCTTGGCCGACAAATCCAAGGAAGCTCCGCGGGAGAAGCTCACCATCGCCACGAAACACCGCAATTTTTCTTCGGCGGTGAAGAGGGTCAGGAAAATCGCACATGCGTTGACCGCATTCAAGAAAAAGGTCCGTATACCTCTTTTTTCCTCGTCGTTCACGAAGCTGAGCGAAAGCGATGACTCCGTGGCTCGGGACCGTCAGAAACCATATGACATTTCCCCTATTTTGATATCGAGTCCGCTGAGAGAACGGTTCGGGAAGCGGATGTCTGTCAAGCCCCAACCAGACGAGGTATGTAGACCCGTGTCTGAAAAAGTCGAACCCTCTGACACCGAGTTCAACGTTCAGGGTTTCTACAGTCTGCCCAACCGACGGTTCTCCCTCTCAGAGGTGACCACGCCGCCGGTGAGCCTTGATTGCATCCTTGAGCATCCAGCAGTCATGTGACAAATGTCAGCATCATGCCCAGATGATTACGCGCAGGTTTGGGACGATTTCGGGGTCCACGTCCAGTTTCACCAAGGGCACGTTTAGGAGGCAACGAAGCGCGCTCCGCATTCCCAGCTTCTCAGACCCACGACACAGTACTCCCCCATCCTCGACGACGGCAACGGCGGTCTCACAAATCCAACACGGCGCCTTGAGATTCATAACAATCTTGGCTTGCGTACTCCGTATCTTGCTCTTTGTGCCATGGTGCGCAGCGGTCGGGGGTGCTTTGCTCTTGTTCCCAAGCTACGTAGAACTCGTCGCCTTCCGCCCTGGATACATCGAATCTCCGAAAGGCATTCGACGCTTTGCACATTGGGCCGAATGCGGCCAACAGCACGTCATGATCTTCCTTGCCTGTCTGATTGCCGTTCTCTGGTACAACCGCGCCTTGGGGTTATCGTTCACAAGTATCGTCGTGTCGCGTTTCGTGTCTGTGTGGCATGCTTTCAAAGTCGACGAGAGCATCCAGCTTGGGGAGGACGATCAGCAAAGTCTGTATCTCGTGATAATGGGCCAAGAAGTGGACATACCGTGATGAAGACAGATGACTCGGCATAAGAGGTTGTAGAGAGTGGGGCCTGATGTCACTGCGTCATGTAAGAGTAGATATTATCATTCTGTACATTATGCATACCTTACCGTACTTGTCACCACTCGTGAGTCATGTACCCAACTATTTTCTTATGCCTAATTGTTATTTGATCGTGTTCTAATGGATAGAGAAGTTGTGACCAGCGATACTTGAACTTGAAGGTCGCGGGATATGCGATCATCGTCTCTGCAGAAAGCTACCCTTCAGTCTGGGCCTTGAATGCAATGAATGGCACCTAGTACGACCTGGGAAAACATTCTTCCTGCATATCAGTGAGTGGTATTCTCCACAGTGAAGACAAGGGGGATTAGGAGTAGAACATGGCCTTTCGAGCCTAAGTAGCCTCCAGAGTGCGTCACATGATTCAAACATCTATAGTAGCGCGTTCAAGTTGGCCAAATTAATACCGTATACAATCATCTTGAACATCATCCTCATCACCCCCATCGGCACCTCGTTTACCCGGGCAGAACGTGATCATCACGAACTTCAGTGACTCCATGATGCGACGTTTTAGAACAACGGCAATGGTCGGACACGTTCATGCGGTGCACGCGGTTGTTCTTCTAGTACACGCCCACTGCACACGCACGTGGTACATACAAAGTATTCTTTGCATGTCCTGTCTCTCGAATCGTCGCCCAATGGCCTGGGTGCACATCTGTTGAACCACGACCAAAAATAGCCTGAGCCCCCGAATGGGGTATTTGATGCTAAGACCGGAGTGTTTGATGCCACCAACTGGACACGGAATCTCTCCGGGACGCACATGCAAGGTGTGTGCGTACTACCACAGGGTGGTTCTTTCCCATTCTAGCACATACCACACTTGCAGTATGGATTCTTGAACCCAAAGACGATATAGTTGGTCTCAGTTCCTGGGATCCTTGCGTTGTCTTTAGACTTTTGTTTGTGACGACACGAGACTATATCCGTGGTATACCCATGAAACACACGCCGGAGCCTAGTGTCACATGGTGACTCCCGCGCGGAAACCGTTTGAACGGGCTTACCTTTACCTCGGGTCGCGAATCATTCCTATGCGGGTATCCAACCAGTCTGGCTTCAATTAGCATGTTGAGCGTTGGTGCACCAGCACGTTCGTGCACGATCTCCATATACATGAGAGACGAGCCCACAGACATATACTGGCGTGTGTCGTCTCCCTTCCTGCCTCAACTTTCTATACATATCCCAGAGCCGGCCTGACCAGACATGCACTCACTTAGGGAGATCTTCACAGTTGCCTTTGTATTTTTCTTCGGACTTGGTTCCGCTCTGCGAGTCCGGCGCAGTGTGGCTTACTACAACCCTACTGCGGGTGGTGGATCCATGCTTGATGACGCAGGAGATGGGCTAGGGGAGCCTTTGAATGTACGGCTTTGATCCTTCTTGTTGTTATTACCCCTTTTACTGACAAATTGACAGGTCATTATCTCTGGCCTTAGCTCTGCAGACGTTCTGACAGATGATGGTATTCTTAACTATGCTCGTGCAATCGGATTGTGAGCAATCTTACAGCTTTGCCGACGTGAGGAGTTGTTTATCGTCTATGGCTTGGCAGCTCGACGGAATGTCTTGGGATTCATATTGGAAATCCTCAATCTGCTAACCTCGGTGACGGAAACGGCTGGGTCAACCAAACGACCGAACTTCGTGAAGACTATGGGAGCGCCAGTGCAGGAACGTGCCTCGAAAGTGTGATTGGTGGTAATCATTTCCGGTGAGTTGGGGTGCTGTCTCTGTTCAAACGTGGCATGACAATCGACGAAGGGTTTACCGCCAAAACGGCGCCTTGGCAAACAGTGGGGCACTATTTTTAGCGTACGTTCTTCATTTCTACTCTCGCCTGAATTGTTGATCACTTTGGATCACAGGGTTTCAAAGGAAGAGGTAACGGGGAACGTCGTTTACGCAGAATGTGTTTACATCTGACGTCACTTTCTTATCAGCCTGCCACGGAAGACCACAATATCGTACCAGATGGATACAATATCGGAAGGTGGGCAATTCGCTACTGTGATCTACATGTCGCTTATCCCTTGCAGGGATGAATTGGTCTCGGGAACGGTCGACCAGACAAGCTACGGCGGTGTTTCCTACTCCACAACGGCCCAGAACATCACCGACTTACTTGTGGCAGGATCAACGGGCGTCAATCACGGTACGCCAGTCCCTAAGCTGTTTGTCATAGATATTTCCCCCGAACTGAGCCCCGCCCAAGGTATTTCTCAGGATGGTATCGTGACGCTCCTGACGGTAACGATCGTTTGATGGTTTAATGGACTTCTGTCGTAATTATTGTTCTCATCGCGTTGAGCCTGTCATGTCACACATCCGGAAAGGCGATGCGTCTGGTTCTGCATTATCGGGCTAGGGCTTGTCGAAAGGCGTCATACTAGTACGTGCGGGCTGCACCGTGTGGCCTATGCCAACGTCACACGTGGCGTAAACCACACGCCGTCGCATCGTACCCCACCCAGCAGACTTTTACAATTTATACATACAGATACAAATATCTCATTCTCCAAACGTCCCGCGTTGGGTCAATTGTGATATTACAACGTAAACTGCTCGACGTGAATAGCCGCTCCGCCCAATTCAATCCCACGCGCGACCCCCAATCGGGCGACCGCATTCTGCGCCTCTGTGGTCAAACTCGCCGGCCCGCTTGCACAAACTACCACTCCCCCCGCGTGTCCGCTTGTCTCGGCCCGTCCTACACCATGACCCCCTGTACCCTCTTCCTCGACCGAACTCGTCGAAGAGGACGAAGCGCTCCGACGGCTGGTCAGGTCTTGGAGTAACCCGTAGATCGACGGCCTTGTCATCGTCACATCACAGTTTGGGATCAAAGGTACCGCTTCTGGATCACACAGACACGTGACAAATATCGAGATGTGGAGGTCGATCGACGAATTGACAGCCGTGTTGGCAATGTCTGTCAACATGGGCGCAAACCACGGGAGGTTGCCTAAACACGGGGAGAGAGATGAGAAAGGATCGTGCCAGTTTTCGTACATGAGACGTGTCAATGAGCTTGGAGTGAGGAAGGGTGCTCACCAAAAGACCGTATGCACCACGCAAACTCGATGCGTCGAGTCCGCTCGCCGCCACGGCGACGCAGCTTGACGCACCGTCCCACGATATCGTCCAACAAACCAAGCGTAAAGGTGATGCCAGATCCCCCCGAAACGAGCAGCACCGACTCGTACCGCCCAAGGTCGACGCTCGACCCCCCATAGGGTCCGTCGATCATGACTTGAACAGGGACCGATACGTCCCGGTCCTTACCATTGCATGTCTCATCTGTCGCGATCAACCTTTCTTGCTCCTCGAGGACAAACGTATTGAGTGCACGCGTCCAATCGCCGTTGACGCGTGCAGCGAGGAGTAGTCCAGGGTTGGACAGACACGAGTGCGTGGTTGGAGCGGAGAGAATACTCAAGGGGTGACTCTCTAGGATACGCCCGGAGAAAAAGACACGGAGGCAGATGTGCTGACCCGCGACCCACCCCTTATCGCAATCATGGACGTGCACCTGAGATCTCATCGTCAGTACATCCATACTGATGACACGCCAACGCACTCACAAGCGTCATCAA
Source organism: Xerocomellus chrysenteron (assembly GCA_038093415.1). Taxonomy (NCBI): domain Eukaryota; kingdom Fungi; phylum Basidiomycota; class Agaricomycetes; order Boletales; family Boletaceae; genus Xerocomellus; species Xerocomellus chrysenteron. Next base: position 3,625 of record JBBPSD010000413.1, on the reverse strand, counting down.
CTTGTCGGGGGCTGTCACAGTGGCGTCCTTAAATCGGTAACGAATCAGGCGCAGGAACATGTCCGCCCCGTACAATGCGAGCGGCGGAAATATCCACGGCGTTGCGTATATCGAATGATAGCACACGCACACGAAGAACGCGACAAATGTGAGCACACTGCATGCACCCATGTCATCACCACTCTTCCATCACCACGAGCCAGCGAATGGGTACTTACTGAACCACAAAGAATACTTGATAAAACCATCTTCGGATCGGTCGGAGCGAAAAGAGGACGATGCAGCCGAGTACGGAAAGGGACGCAACACCCGACGTTTCCTTTTGGGGACCGAGAATAGGAAGGCCGTATTGGATATGATTGCGGATCCAGAGACCGCCGTGGATGGCTGCGGCAAGGAACATGATGCGGCCTGCCATGCGATGGAGAAAATTGAGTTTTTCATAACCGTTGCCGGGTCCGAGGAGGAATGACAAGACAGAGTTTTTGGTGGCGAAGAGGAACACGATCGGGAATTGGGCAAATGCAAGGAAACCTGGGAAGGTCGGGGTTGATAACTTGACGTTTGCAGAGATGTGGAGGCATCACGTACCTGCTCGATTTGGGTTGGAAACGAGGGGTGCATCTTTGATGATGCATACCAACGTGATCGCAAGATATGCTGCGAGAACGAAGACTAGAACACATCAGATCAGTCAACCAAGCGGGGAAAACGAATTGTTGAATATGTACCCTGTCCAGCGTTAAACTCGAGATATGGCACCGACCATTGCCGAATAGACACCAACGAGTCCCAATAAATCGCTATCTTGCGACGCCCAGATAGGGACGGGGACGGGGACGTCTTTTCCTCGCTTATCACAGCGGAATACCATATTTTCCCAGAACCCTCGGAAACGCCAAAGAGTCCCGCAAGTGCACGCCCCTGTGCCAACGCATGCACTAGCGAGGGAAACGAGAGGATGATAGCGACGCCTAAGCAAGAACACCAGATGGCGGTGAATTTACCCTGCCATATCGGATCCTCGACGTAGGAACTAGGGGGTGAAGGATGTGAATATGCATATGCATAGATCGTGAACGGGCAGAGTTTTGGACGTACTTGTAAATTTGTAAACTGGTTGGAATCGTCGGAGGTGCGACAGAGGACATGATGGCAACGAGTTCCGCACAAAGTCACACCGACGTAAAAAGGTGACCTTTAAATGGCCTCGATGAGCGCTTCGCCTGACAGCATTCACTGCACTGATCTGTAGCTAGGTAGCAACACCACTCCCTCGCTGTACCGGAGGCCAGGTCCCCATGTCGGTCCGCAGTGCCTGCCAGAATCTCACACTCAACCCAAACTAATGTCAACAGAGGTACATAGTCACGTGTCGTACTGGTGAACACTGCATTGCCTTTATCTGTATTTCTGCCTGATTATCTCCAGTTCCTTCTTTAGCTAATATATCATCTTTCTGCCCTCCTTTTGAGCTAACGATGTGTTCTTTGCACCTGAGTTTATGTAACAAGCGTAGTTAGCCAAATAAAATTCATTCATTCATTCGTCACCTATCACTCCCGATGAGTCAGCCTTATTAGCCTAGTTAGGCTGCTTACCTCAGCTCTTAACCTAGCGGACTTTAACCTAACCTAGCGGGTCGGCCGGCCCGCCATCTTTCCTGCGTGCGCCTCGACTGTTGTCACTGCCGTCGACAACACTGGCAGCATTTTTTTCAGTGGCTACAACAGCTAGATTACTCTCGCACCTCCCTGTCTACCCTTCCAACCTCAGCCTCACTATTTCCGAACCTGTCAAACGTTCCAGCGTCATCCCAAAGGATCCAAAAATAAACCTGGCATGCGGAATGTCGAGCAGAAGGATGGCCAGCACAACCTTGAAATATCCCAATGCTAATCGGCTACCTGGAGAGCTGGGACGAGAACAAGGACAGCCTGCGCATCTCCGTCGCGCTTGGGATCACCAACGGCGTCACATTGCATCTCCCACCACCCTCACCCACCCTCGCCCACCGCTGTTGCGCAAGTGCACCGCGCCATTTCGCATGCCATTACAGCGCAGGTGTGCCACGCAGCCTCTCCCACCCCACTGTCACGCGAGTGCGCTACTTTGCCCACTCTCGCCAACCATGTCGTCGCACGAACGTGCAAGCACGCACACGCACAGAGATATAGTCTGCGTGCATGCGCGTGCACGCTTGCCCGCCCTCATCCATCCCGCTGCCGCACAAGTACACAACGTTGCACCGTCCCGCCCACCCCATTGTCGCGCGAGTGTGCTGCCTCGCCCACTCATGCCCGCCACACTGTCGCACGACCGTGCGAGCACACGCGTGCTCGCTCGCTCACCCACCCTCACCGACGGCGAGGGGTTAGAGCTCACGTTGTCAGCTGGCCCACTGGCAGATCATCAAACACACACATGCCCACACTAATCGGTACCCAGCCGAGAAATCACACCGGTATCTCTCATTCGCAGGCATGATTTCAAGTAGGGACGATCAAAGTTCGCTTACCGATGTCACCTGTGGTGAAGTGGAGATGGTAGCACATGGCCGACGGCGAGGTTCATGGACACGTCCATCGGCATGGCCATACCATTGGACAAAGCAAATGTACGAGCATGGCACGACCAGGGCGTCGTGATCATGGTGGTCTGTAATGAAGAGCTCAGAGGCGCTAGCAAGGGCCGAGAATGAACGAAAGGCTGCTCCGCATGGCTAGGATACCACCTCCGATCACTGGCAGCAGGAAACGGCGGCTCGGGGATCATATCCTTCTACTTAGTGTCACAACCTGGCCATGTTCATACATTGCGTGTCGGTGATTAGTACGACGGGACCGCCTAAAGCTCGCTCCATTTTACTGGGTGAAAAATGAAATGATTCGTCCAGACCGATGTCATTGATCTCGACACGGTCCGAGCCAAGGCGAACCTTTTATCGGTATCCTCTACATCACAGCCCCTTGCTTGCGCGACCCTCACACCCGCACGCCAATGCTATACATATCAGGTGCCCACGCACTCGGATTCGCAAACGTGACAATGTTGTGCGGGCCCGGTACGAATCCGTCCAAGCTAAGAAAATACCCCTCGAACAGGATATCCCAACTCTGCATCAATGAGTTCAAAAGAAAAATCAGTCCAAACTCGGTTACAACACGCACCTGTCCCGAAATTGGCATCTCCACCACTACGGGTGTCCCTCTATTCACGCTCACCTCTGCCCGCCTACAATTCGAACAATCGGTGTTGTAAAACGTATAGTCTGCGTTCGAGTAGCTGAACGATAGCAACTTCGTACCTCCCCTCGTACCGCCGTCCACGCCGACGAACGTGAGTGTCCCGCCGTGCCCGATGTTGCTCACGACGCTCGCAGAGTTGTTGAGGGCACGCGGGGTGGCTCCGCCCTTGAGTAGGTTCGGGGGTGTGGTGGCTAGGTAGGTCGTGTATTGGCACGGCACCGCCTGCACACCGTTGGAGAGCTTGTACACCAGTGCGCCGTGTGCATCAACTAAGGCAGTGTACAACATATTAGCATTCCCGAGGTCAGCGCCGGTCCAGAGGTCAGTAAAGTCCGCGGAGACGAGGCCAACGTCGGAAAGATCAAACGTGATCGATT